>PVLA01002370.1:0-274275 GCA_004027455.1 Hydrochoerus hydrochaeris | reverse complement strand
ACTTGTGATCTTCTTGCTTCAACCTCTTCTTGCCTATAGCTGGGGTTACAGGTGGACACCACTACATCCAGCCCCCCTCTCTTGAGTTTTAACTCCAGCCAAAATGACTCTCTCTCTTGGCTCCAAACCAATATTTGCCAATTTCCATGGTATAAACTCTCCTACTGTGACTGATTTCAAGCTGCCAGTGTAGACTTGGTGGCTAGCCTAAGCGGTGAAGGAACCTATGAATAATGTGAGGATCTCATGAATTCCAAACCTGAAGAGGAACCAAAGTAGTTAGCTAAGAGCACTCCCAAAGACATGGCACAGGCATTGCCTGGCTGGACAGCCACTACTGGACAATGGCCTCCCAGTGCTACTGGACTCTCACCTCCCCTAGAGCAGGCTCTGTCCCTACATTCCCCTCCTTTGAAGGTCAAAGTCCTGGACAGGAATATCCTGCTAGCCAAGTCTGGGCATGTGCCCACTCTCCTGCCAGGAAAGCAGGCGAGTTTCTGTCTTTTCCACTCCTCTGAAGGGAGCATAGTTGTTTTCCTCCAAGTCCTGTGTGGTAGAGATTTTCCACAACATAAGAAAAGTGTTCCTCTGCTGGGTACCACAATTTTTCTCCACTTTCCACAGTCTCCTTTTTTTTTTAGACCATTGCACATTCTGTTCCTTTTGGAATATGCTTTTTTCTCTCCTCTGTGTAAATCTTCCTCATCTTTAAAATTCTATCTCAATTAGACAAAATTCCTCCCCAGTCTGAGTTAGACACTCCTCCATTGTGATCTCTCTGCAGCTTGTACTTTCCCCAGCATAGCCTCCATCCATCTCTTACTCACACTTTCCTCTGCTTGACAGCAAATTCCACAGGGGTGGACACCCTGCCCTCACTGGATCCTCTGAACCTTGCACAATACTGGGCACATAACAGATGCTCATTAAACATGTTTTGAATTAATGAATAAAGGAGATAACTATAAATGGAGCTATCATCGCCCACCAGTCACCTGGCCCTAACACTCATACTTTGTTATCCCCATCTGGTCTGAAGCCAAGTCCTGTTAATGCTACCTTCACATTATAGGCCTTCCTTATCTTTCTTATGGACCTTTGCAGGAGCTCCCTGCAAGGACATCTGTGTTTTTTGCCTACCCCAAACCTTTGTCTCTTATTTTGGAAACTGTCACCATTTACTTTTAAGGAATTACTTCTCTGTTCCCGACAATCCTGAGGGAACTGAGTCAATCAAGGTGCTTTTCATTTTCACCAAGAGGTAAACATGAGATCCAAGCCAAGTCAAAAATCTGAATCTTGGAAAAAAAGGGAAGATGGCGAAACAGCAAGCCACAGAGTAAACAGCCTCTCTGAGAGAAACAGCCCAGCTGCTGGAATATAGAATTCTGGAGAAGACCAGAAAGAAAGAAATGGATCCCCTCGACCCAGGGAGAAACTAAAGTGAGAATTGAAGCCCACAGAGAGAAGAAAAAGAAAAACTTAAACAAAAGGCAGTAGCAGGCGGTGCTTTCACCCGAGCCGGCCCCACTGTGCCAGAAACGCCATTGGAATCTGGAGACGCACAATCGCAGTGAAGCTGGTGGCTGGCAAAGCCAAAGGCCTCAGGGGAGAGACACAGTGGCAGAGGGGAGAAGCGGACCAGAGAACTGTACTAGCTGGTGGTGAGTGTGGGGGACTCAGTCTTCCCGCAGGAGTAGGCGATTGGCCCGGTACCATTTTGGAGTTGGGCTGGAACCAGAACTGCAGCCAGCTTCATTCAGCCACTCCTAGTACAGAGCAGACTGGTGAAAATTGCTTGGACTGAGTCCCACCCCTGTGCACAGTCCAATAGCCAATGCAGAGGTTTCCCTAAAGCTATCCCTAACCAACCCTGCCCGCCTGGCACACACTAAGGTGGTGAAGACTCCCACTCCTGTAGTTAGCTCTGGAGGGAGGTGCCAGCCTGCCCCGCCTCTGCTTATATGCCAGTAGTCACCAGCTGATTGGGGAAAGCAGCAAACAGCAAAAATCCCTAGCCAGTACGCCTCAGGGTAATTATAACCAATACAGGAAATGCCAGGGACCCCACTACCCACTTGTCTGGAAGAAACCAGGAACATGAAAGAGGAAGAAGCAAAAGGTAGTCTCTGGCCTCCAACCCAAGCAGTACTGGCCCAGAAGAGGTAAAAATAGAAGAGATTGGGAGTTGCACACCTGAAGTTTCTGAAGTAACAGCAATTGAATAAAGTTCATGAAACTATAAAAGAATTTAAAACAGAAATACTATTACAAGTAAAGGAAGATATAAGAAACATAATAAAAGAATTGCTAAGCACCTCTAAAAAAGACACAGATGGGAGAATAGAGGAGCATAACAAAAGGAGGGAAACATTCAATGAAGAATATAAAAAAAACTAGAATACATGAAACAGATTAAAAGAGATTACCAGGAAATTAAAAACTCCATTGAAAGCTGGCAAAACTGCTTGAAAGAAACTAAAGATAGACTATCAAACCTTGAAGATAGGTTTGCAACTTGTGATCGCAAAAGAAAAGATCTCTTAAAAACAACAAGGAACAGGAAGTAACAATACAAAGGCTAGAAGATGACAAGAGATCTATAACTTAAGAATAAAAAATGTGAATGAAGAAGCAGGGGTAAACACAAATGAAATACAAAGACTATTTATAGAAATAATTAAGGAAAACTTCCCAAGCATAGGCAAAGGAAATGATATTCAGATAAATGAGGCATACAGAATTCCAGCCAGCTATAACCAAAATAAATCTACACCCAGACATATAATAATCAAGATCCCAGAAATTGAACACAAGAATAGAATATTAAAAGTTTTCAGAGAAAAGAAACAGATCACCTATAAAGGAAAACCCATCAGAATCACAACAGACTTCTCGACACAAACCATCAAATCAAGAAGAACTTGGAGTGAAGTATTCAAGTCCTGAAAGAAAATAACCTCCAACCCGGATTGATGTACCCTGCAAATCTCTCAAAATTAATGGAGAAACAAGATGTTTCCATGACAAAGAGGAACTGGGGATGTTCATGACCACCAAACCAACCCTACAAAAAGTACTAAAGGACATTCTACAGAGAAAGAAAAAAGACCATGTTTTCAGGAACCGTGAGCTCACCAGGGGCTCATTGAATGGGGCAGACAGTGGAATGAAGGAGAAAAATAGACAACCAAAGGCAGAAAAATAGCTTGGCAGAGATGAGGCAGAGAAGTTTGGCCATAATCACTAACATAGATGGCCTCGATACACTAATAAAAAGAAACACAGGCAGAGTGGACCAGGAGATAGGGTCCATCAATATGCTCTATATAAGAAATATAATTGACTTGAAAGAGGGTTTATAGACCGAAAGTCAAAGAGGAGAAAATAATGCTCTATGTGACAGGGAACCAAAAAAAGTGGAGGGAGCTCACCCATCAACTGTAGATGGATTGGAAAGACATAACACTTTATACAGTAGAGAACTACTCAGCTGTAAGGAAGGAAAACCTTGAGGCTCTTGCAGGTAAGTGAATACAACTTGAGATCATGCTCAGGGGTAAAAAGGTTCAGAATCACTTAGGTAAATAGCACATTGCCTCTCTAATCTAAAAACTAAAGGAGTTAGTGGGATACAAAATGTACAATGCATCTTGAGAAAGTGAAAGGGGAGGAATTGTCTAAAAAGGGAAGGCAGTGGCCATTGTTAATCTATTATCATGATTTGAAACCCATATTGTTTTCATCACTCTATTTGGTTTTATTCTGTTCCAGTTTGTCTACTTGTATTAGAGTTGATGGCATGGACAATTATTCCAAAGATAGCAAGATATACTATGGTAACCATTTTTGATTTCCTAGTAACTTGATTTGAAGCCTTGTATTGCTTTCACTGTTTTGTTTTGACTGATTTTATTTGAATCTGTATTCGAATTTTGTTTGATTGAATCAAGTCTGAGGGTATAGGCAACTACTCTGAAGACAATAAGATTCACTACAATACCCATTCTGGTTTGACTATTATCTCCTTTTGAAGTCCTGTCATGTCTCCAATGTTTTGTTTTTATTGGTTTTTTTCTGTACTGTTTTGTTCATTTTGCCAGATGATATGGGCAGTTCTTTGAAAGATAACAAGAGGCATTATGATAACCATTGTTCATCACCTGTTTTTGTTTTTGTTTTTTGTTTTGTTTTGTTTTTGTCTTTTTGAGACAGGGTCTCTCTATGCAGTTCGGGCTGGCCTTGAGCTCACTTTGTAGCCCAGGCTGGTCTTGAACTTGCAACCATCCTCCTGCCTCATCCTCCTGAGTGCTGGGATTACAGGTGTGAGCCACCATGCCCGGCTGTATTTTGTTTTTAAGTTGTGTACTATGTCCATCCTTTTGTTTTGACTGACTCCATTTTGTTTTGTCTCGTTTGGTTTTATTATCTTCAAAATAAAAAAAAAATCTGAATCTTGAGTGGAAATCTTGAGTCAAGAATATTGTTGGGTTTCAGGGTGACCTCATCCAACTATAGAAATAAATAAAGAAATAGCTATAGAAGTAAAGCAGAGGGAGATCACAATATCACCTTTATTCTTGACAGAAATGTTAGAGATGTGTCCTTACTGGCACACAATAGACTGACTTACATGACACCAAAATTAAACTTCTCCAACTCATCCTGGTAGTGCTAGAACTAATGTAAGTGAGCGTTTCCCTGGACTGAATGGTGACCCTGTCACTGCTGCCTGTGTGCTCCCCTTTCCAGCTGTGATTATTTTGGACTCACCCAGATAATCCAGGATTATCTCTCCATTTCAGAATCCTTTTTGCCACATAAAGTGACTTGATCCCAGCTTCTGGGGATTAGAGTATGGACATCCTTGAGAGGCTATTATTTCTTCATACCACAAGACATTAACAGAAATCACTCCTGTCATGTATGGGTGGGTACCTCTTTTTCTCCTCTTCTGTCTGTCATTTAAATGATCTTTAAATAAAATAAGTCTGAACATAGATCCTACTTAGACACTCCCCCAAAACTCACCAAATAAAACCCACAGCACCCCTGCTCCTAGAAGTTTGCTCCAAGCATTCTCAGCCTGAAATGTTCCCTTCCCCAAGCCCAAAACCTCTCCAGCCTTCTGTTTCCTCCCGTTAACACTCTAGTTGGAACTCTGCTGGTCTGTGAATTCCACGTCTGCTACCTGACAGTGCTAGGGCACAGCCAGCCTGATCTGAACTCAAGTCTCTGCTCCATCACAGGCCAGTCACATGACCGTGGGCAAGGTCCAATACTCAATCTCTATGTGCCTCTGTTTTTAAAATACACTGATAATAAAGTAGCTACCCTATATATAGACAGCTTCGAGGATCAAATGAGACTGTGTGTATAAATCACTTAGTCCATTGTTTGCCACATAATATCCAATAATACGTGTATAACAGCATTTATTATTAAAAATTAATAGTTGGGTGTCTAAATGAATGAGACACTCCTCCTCCTGGGATGTCAGTATCCTTCTTATTTCCCTGTTATTGACATCATGGGCTCTTGTGCTGTTTAAGAATGAGATAGAAGCAATTTGGCACAAGAACAAGGCTTTTATTCTTATGCTCTAGCAAAAGGGGGAAACCGGTGGGGGACAGAAATCCCAGGTTGACCCAAAGGATAAAGATGTACAGCTTTCATGGCATCAACAGGGAAGAGACCTGATCTCTTGACATCACACATAGAGGTGCAATTTTAGTTGTGCCTTTTGTCTTATTCTACCTTTTGCTCCCCACCACCTGCCCCCAGATAGGATCTCTCTAGGCATTTCAGGCTAACCTCCAAGTCACTCTGTAGCCCAGACTGGCCTTGAACTCACAATCCTCCTGCCTCAGCCTCCCAAGTGCTGGGTTATCATACCTTTTTGTGTAATATATGTCTCATTACCATGCTAAGTCTCCACTCTAGGTGGACTATCCTAAAAAGTAAAAGTAACTATACATTACTTGCATGACTATTCTACACACAGATTTGTCCTTTAGCCACCTGGAATTTGTTCCTTATCATTTGGAAAAGTTCTTCGTTGGACTTTAGAGTAGGTTAGATCATTCCCCTGCCTCAGTGGGTTTGATTTTAATGAACTTGTAGGAGATTTCTTGGCTCTGGTTTTTTGATTTCTCCACTGACCATACAGTGTTTGAAGGGAGAGCTAACTTCTCATCCTCCCATCTCCTACTGTGTTAATTTTATATCCTTGAAGACTGGTTCACTATTTAACACTCAGTTCTCTGATATTTTCTTAATTCTGTAAGAATATAGCTTAGTCATCTTGTTTCTATAGTATTCCCCAAAGCCTATGTCTTAGTTACTTTTTACTCATCAGGGATAGGAATTTAGCTCAGCAGCATAAGTGCCTGCCTTGTAGGCATGTAGTTGTGAGTTCAATCCCTGGTACTGATTTAAAAAAAAGAAAGAAACTTTTTCCTCATCGTTGAGACAAAATACCTGAAGCCCAAAGTTGGGAAAGGAAAGGTTTATTTCTTACAGTTTTTGGAGGTTTCAGTCCATACTCAGTTGGCTCCAAGGTAGGGTGGCATGGTGGGTCATGGTTCATGGAGGCTGCAAACAGCAAGGTGGAAACTGATAAGAGAGAGAGACACACACCTTCTTCCTGCCATTACATCACATCCTGGCTCCACCCCTAGGCCTGTGTAGCACTGACACCCCCAATCCAAGTGCTAGACAATGAACCAATCACAAATACATAATGCAAAGGCACAAGGCTTGGGGGCCACTGACATAAACATGACAGCCTACAACATCTTTAGTTCAATGAGTAAGTCTCACATTTTGTGTTTATGCATAGTATTAACTGCTTTCCCTCCTAGGGGCCTATTTCTGGTCAGAGTCATTAAGGGATCAGAGGTAGAAAGGGAAGGCTGCTTGTAGCTACATCCCTTGGCTAGTGCCCTGCTCACAGAAAACCTTAATAAACTAACCTTATTCAAATGAATTTTGGCTACATGGAATCTTCTATCAGAGAAGCCCTGTGCCCTCAGAGGCACCAGTTTGTCATCCGCAGTCTTAACTGTAATTCTACTACCATATAATGTTGGACTGGTTGCTGCATAGCTCTAGACCTCAGCTCGCTTTCTGGAAAATAGGCATAACAGTCCCTGCTTCATTATACGGTCTAACAAGATCAAGCAGGCATCTTGTTAAAGTTCATTGCATGAATGTCATCCTTTGTCAGGTAAGGTAGAAAAGACCACAGCTGCAGAGTTCGTAACTTCATCACTAGGATGTAGAAATAGCAATGGTTTCCTAATCACATTTTTATGAAAAGTCCAAAGGGGCTCAATGAAACTTTCACACACCAAAAAGCTATAATCATTTCCCTGTCCAGGAGAAGGTCAGTTCCCTTGAGAAAAAAAAAAAAAATCTTTTTCCTGAATTAAAAAGGTTATTTTTCTTATAAAGGCATTATCTGTATATTATAGAATTACAGAACTTTTTTTTGAAATCTAAACACGCATCAAGAAGTAGACACGCTCTCTAACCACGCTATAGACATCTCCAGTTGTAACAGTCAAACAAAATTTGGAATTTCTTGTAATTGCAATTTTGTATCCTGCTGGTGAACACTTTCGCTTGTCATTAGTCATACAATGGATGAATTTCAGCATACGAATTTGTTGCAATTTACTTTGGCCAATCTCTTATTGTTCAACATGTAGACTGTTGCCTTTATTTTTTGGTGTGGAATTTTGAGACTGGTAAAAATATGGTAACTGACTACTACGTTACACAAACCTTTACACGTACACATATTCTTATGTCCTTGAATTTCCAGAAGTGGAATTGTTAGACCAAAGGTTATGTGATACATATTGTCAATTTATTTTATTTTGTCTTATTTATTTATTTATTTATTTATTGAGACAGAGTCTTGCTACGAGGTTCAGGGTTCAGGCAGGCCTTAAGCTCACTATGCAGTTCAGGCTGGTCTCAAACTCACTGCGATATTCCTGCCTCCCTGAGAGCTGGGATTCAGGCAAATGTCACCACGCCCGGAGCCAATTTGTTTCCTACGAGGGATTTTAACCATTTACATTCCCTCGAGCAATTTCATAGGATTTAAACCGAATTGCAGGTGTCATTAACTGTCAAGGAGCGAGGTGGAACTTCCCGCGCGGGTTCTGGTCTTCCTTCACGTTTTCCCGCCCACTCTGCCCGCCAGCCAAGAGCGCCACGAGCACCCCGCCCACTCTGATGATGGCCCGCCCCTTCCTTACTTCGTAGATAGTCTGTCCAATCATAAGTAGCCCTCCTCAGTATGGCTTTATGATTGGTAAAGTGAAATGTCCGTCGCTCTCAGGGGCGGGAGGAGAAAGCTGAAGGACGTGGCGAGCGGCCACTGTGAGCAGCGAGTGTGGCCTGCGTGGCTTGCACGGCGCGCAGGTCTAGAAGCGCTGGACCTTGGAGGTGTGCAAGGGCTGGCGGTGAGAGTTTGGCAGACATGGCTCCTACCGCACAGGCAGCGGAGTCCGAGTATCCTAAAGGCATCCGGGCCGTGTTGCTAGGGCCTCCCGGGGCTGGTAAGGGTACCCAGGTGAGCGTCCTGACCGCGCTTGGCGGCAGAGCCCGCAAAACTCCAAGGTCAGGGCGGACGGGAATCCGGAAGTCCTTGCCTTGTCCAGGAGCAGACGGTGGACTGAGCTTGAGGGGATCCTGGCCAAGGTCTCAGGTCCTAGTAAGGTGTTTTAGAGAAGGGTCCAAATAGGAGGGCGGAGAGGCCGGGGCAGGTAAAGTTTGGGTTGGATTTGAAGACCTAGGGATGCAGGCTTGAAGTGTCTTGTTAAGGGATTTTAAGAATTTTAGAAGGGCCATTTTAAGGGTTAGAGGTTGAATAGTTTGGGGCTCTACATTACAGGCTGAATGTTCTTAAGAAGCTTGTTGGCCCACTTTCCCTGTGAGTTGGGAATGAATTGTCCAGTATCAGGGATATGTTCCAGACACTAGGGGCAAAACTTTCTTGGTAATGATTAATGACTGGGGATGGAGGAGCATCTCCTACACGTGGGACAGAGTGAAATCTGGTGTGTGCTGACTAGTTGTACTGTCAAGAGGAGTGAAGTTTGACCTATCTGGATCACTTAAATCGGGGTGGAAGAAAACCTAAAACAGGAGGTGAAAGTGTAGATCTGGTTTGTCACCTCTGGAGCCATATAGTTTCTAAATCTGAACCTTTGGTGACCAAATTAAAGACTAGGAATGTGTATAGGGCCTCAGCTTCCAGTTGGAATCTGAGATGACTGAAGGCTGAACAGCACAAGATGATTTAAATGATTTTAATTGAGGGAGAACTTGAAATTTGAACTTCCTAAGTCAACAGGTAAGAAAACAGCCCTACCAGATATGGTAGCACACACCTGTAATGTCAGCACTCTGGAGGCTGTGGCAGGAGGATCGCCATGAGTTCGAGGCCAGCCTGAGTTACAGAGTAAGGCTCTGTCTCAGAGAGAGAGAGAGAGAGAGAGAGAGAGAAAAGCCCAGAAGAGTCATTTCTGAGTTAGTGAAATTGATTAATTTATTTCACTGAGCATGGAAGGAACCTCAGGAACCTTAGACCTCCAGAGGATTAGAGTCTGAAATTGCCTTCTGTCCTAGCAGACTGCAGTTTGTGTCTTGGCATCTGATCCCTTTTGAGATCTGGGACATAATGGGGCTACAGGTCAGGGTTTGGTTTTAATGATCTGATTTAGGATTTAGAAGCCCATAGGTCGGGTTATTAATGTCCCCTTCCTTCCTGGAGGTTACCATTGCCTCCTTGGCCCTAGGACTTGGGCTTTTGTTCACCATTAGGCTTTAAAGAGGAAATTCCTGAAAGTCTGGGTTTCTCAGTCAATGGGGACTGTTCTGTGTCCTGTCTTCCTAGCATTTGCCAACATGTTACTTGGCACTCGATGGGGTTATTGGAAGTGAATGATTAACACAAATTAATGTGATCGTTGAGGAGAAAGGAGATCTGAAAGACTTTGCTTTCTGCCTCTGTTACTAGGTCAGGAAGGACCACTTTCCATTTTCTCTCCATAAATTAAGCTGCTTCTTCCTTGGCTCTACCGTACCCTTTACAAAAAGTGATGTTGACATCACCTCTTTCCTTTTGCTACCACTGTCAGTTATTAGGCAACATGCAGCTTAAGGCTATTTAAGACTTTGCAGACTTTTGTTGTGAGTGACAAAGTGCAAATAGGATAGCTCACATGTATTTTTTCCCCTTCCTTAGATTGAAGTTGATACTCAGCTGATAGGTAGGAAATTTAGTAGTTGTGAAATGGACATTGTGGGTAACCCATCCGTAAGCTAAGATGAGAGCTTTTTAGCTGTATAACTTCTGATCCTCAGTGTTCTCACCTGAAAAATGAAAAATTCACAAGAATACTGGGAGATTATGTTCTATATACATATAAAGCACCCATGCATTCCTAGATAACAACCTGGCAGAATGGGCACTCTAAATATTGTCACCTGTATCTTAGCACATTTTCCCTCTCCCAGTTCTGATAATTTTAGTGTAAACAGTGATTTATTCAGAAATCTCAAAATTATGACCTGATTGATGAGGGTGTATGAATGGTACACAGAAGGTTACATGAAGTGAAAGAGGTAATTAGAGCTAGGACTTGAGGAAAGGTAAAATTACACACATCATTTGACCTTTGTATACTTCCCTTTCCATAGTGAGAACAAAGGAACCCTGGTGATTGAGTGTTTTTATGGGGCTGGAAAAAAGTACATAAGTTACGGTTTGCAAACTGGCAGCCTGTTGCAGCATTTAGCATGCAGACACACCCCACACACCCATACTTTTATTATGAGGAGGTGCCTCCATCCCCCCAGTACTGAGGATTGAACCCAGGGCTTTGGTCATGCTAGGTAAGTAGCATACTAAGCGCTCCATCTGCTGTCCTTAAAATTTTATTTTGAGGGAGCCAGGCATGGTGGCACATGCCTGTAATCCCAGCACTCAGAAGGCTGAGGCAAGAGGATTGCTGTGAATTCAAGGGCAGCCTAGATATATACTGAGTTCAAGGCCAGTCTGAACTATGTGGTGAGGCCTGTCTGAATGAATGAGTGAATGAATAAATAAATACGTACAGTAATTAATTTTATTTTGAGACTGGGTCATACTGAGTTGCCCAGGCTGACTTCAAACTTGTGATTCTCCTACCTGCCACCTCCAGAGTAGCTAGAATTACAGGTGTGCACCAACATGGCCACCTTTATTATGAAGAGTTTTGAGTACACAAAAGAAGACAGAATGGTATAACAAACACGACTAACCATCAGCTGAGTTGCTTTTTAGAATAATATTCTGTAAAACATTAACAATTTTAATAGCAGTGTTCACATTTCCAGTTGTCTCACAAATGTGATGATGGTTTTGGTCTTTTTTATCCTGGAAGAAAGTTGTTTGCTTGTTCTGAGAGTATTATCCCTCATTCTTGTAATTTTCAATTGTATTCTTGCGAAGTATTTTAAATCTTTCTCTGTCCTCTCTGTTTCCTGGAAGGACTTGGGTTAGCTCATACCCTTAATCAGATTCAGGTTCAGTTTTTGGCTCAGCAGTCCATAAGGAGGCACTGATGTAGTCACTGCTATTCAGTGCCTAGGTCCAGTAATTCGTTGTGGGTGACAGATTCTGGTGGTGTTCCAATTCTGTCATTTCCCTCTTCATTTCTTAGTGAAATATTTCTATACAGAGAAACTCCCCCTCCTCTGTTTGCTTATCCAGTAATATGGCTTATCTGTAAAAGGCAAGGTAAATGCTTGGTTTGTCAGTTTTCAAAATAATAAATTTTAAAAAACAATAATTTATGGTAGTGTTTTCAGTTGTGAAATTTCTCTAAAAATTCAGAGAAATTTCTCTAGTTTCTCTTGAGAAATTAGATCTGGTGGCAGTGGGCCTGCATTTCAGTATGACAGTAGTCACTTGCTACTCGGTGGTGGTGGCGTTCCTTGGGATGATCCATGTGCTCTCCTGACCCCTGCCCAGTCCCCTTCACTGCCTGTGGCTTATCTTAGACCCAGCGTTCATTTGTATTGTCCACCTGACCCACATTGGCAGATGTTTGCAATCTTCAGTGAATCCTTAACCTAGAATTTGTGCCTTGTACCTGCTCAATAATTGTTTTCTTTTGACTACCACATCCTATATTTTATGTTTTATGTTGGCATAACTGAAATAATGTTTTCTTTGAAAACTTCCCACTTTAAAGTAGCCATTGGAAAACTGCCTGCTTTTGTACCATTTGATATTTTAAAATATGATAGAATGCTTGGGATTGTTACTTTATCTTATTATTATCTTAATATTACTTTTATTACTATTTTATTACTATTATTTATTATCTTACTTACTTATTTAATTTATTTATTTATTGTCATTTTGAGACAGGGTCTCACTATGCAGTTCACGTTGGCTTGGGCTCACTTTGTAGCCCAGGCAAGTCTCGAATTTACAAGGATCCTCCTGCCTCAGCCTCCTAAATACTAAGATTAGAGTAGTGCACCACCGCACCTAGATGGGATTGTTATTTTATTTAAATAACTTTCTGCCTTCTGAAATTGTATGTCCCTACAATGTGGCCAAAACTAAGTCTGTTTATTTGTCTGTCTGGTTTGTTTGTTTGTTTGTTTGTACTAGAAATCAAACTCAGGACCTTGCATTTGACAGGCAGTACCACTGAGCTGTATTCCCAGCCCTCTTGGTTTTTTCTACCAGCCATTCCTCATGTTTCTGATGTGTCCAGCATACATCAGTTCTTTGAGGCTTTATGCACTTGGGCAGTCAGTTGCTAATTTACAAGTTAGGTTTGTCAGTTATATCAGTGCACTGATACCCAGGACTTTGTAAGAGCTATCACACCTCTCTGTCTCTCTCTCTCTCTGTCTCAGTCTCTCATAATGAGTTAAACCCAGGGCTTTATCTGTTTTCCCAGTAAATTGTTCTTCTGTACTTTGCCACAGTTGTCACCCTTTGCTTAGTTATTTGACACTTTAAACTAAGGACTTTATATGTTTCGTCTGACTTAATTTTGCAACCCTAGAAAGTAGGTCCTGTTGTTATCCACAGTTTTTACTGATGAGAGACTAAGGCCCAGAGGCAATAATTTGCCTCGGGGCACAGATTAGTAAATAGTAAAGATGGGATTTAAACTAGTGTCTCCTGATTCTTAAGCAGCGTCACCATTTTTATGCCTACAAGAAATACATGCTAGTAGGTGCCATATGAGAAGCATCAGATGAGTTGAAGTGTAACACAAGAACCAATTTGTTGAAGGTCTCCTCATACCCACCCAGTGAAGTAAATGATAACTCCAGTAAGTTAAGCAGAGCTAAAATCCAGAAACAGTTTCTATGATTTTTTTTTGAAGTTTTAAATCAAAGTATAATATACATAGAAAAAAGTGCAAATAGAACCATGCTTGAGTTTTTACAATGTGAACACACTTCTGTGGTTTATACCCATCATCAGGATATAGAACATTGCCAGTGCGGAATCTTCCTGTGGACACTCTCCCATATGAACAGCCACTAAAGTTCTGCAGGTTGTTTGTTTTAAGGCCATGGATAACTTAATTATAAAATTCAGATAAAAATAGTTCTCACCCCATGGGTTTATTATGTATTATGCATACATAATAAACACTCGTAAAATTGCTTGGCATATTGCAGATGTTCATTTTTCACTGATGTTGCTATGATTCCTCAGAGGAAGAAGTAGTTGGGAAGGTTTTTTAACAAGAGAAATGGACTCAGAATTTGACTACAGAGCAGGGTAGAGCTGAGACCAGTAGAGGAAAGAGAGAGCGTTCTTGTGTAGAGAGGAGCTTGAGCTGAGGTCCTTGGAGAGGCATTTATGTTGTGCTTTGGGGAACCATAGGTCAGAGAAGCTTGCCTGGAATGGTACAAGAGATGTAGGGCACCTGTAGAAGAAAATTTCAAGAGTTTGAGACAGAGAAAGCTGATTTGGGGCATCACTCGATGCCAGATTCAGATATTTGACTCAATACTAATACATTAGCATTTAGAAAGCTTCTAATATGTGCATGGGGGTTAGGTGGCATGCCCAGCAGTTTTGTTTTGTTTTGTTTTGTTTTATGGAGGAGGGTACCAGGAATCAACCTGAGGACCTCACACTTGCCAGGCAGGTGCTGCACCACTGAGCTAAATACCCAACCTTTCCCAGCAGTATTTTAGGTATGTTTCTAGCTGCATATGCAGGAGCATTCAAGGTAATAGGAAAGACTAGAGGCAGAAAGGCAGTTGTGAGCTAAGAAAGCAGGTGAGTTTGGAAGTCTGATTGTTACCCTTTGTTTCCTAGTCACAGTCAACATACATGATCTTATTAGATCTGCACAATATTTCTGAAAGTGGATATTATTTGTAACTATGAATAAAGAAACTGAGACCTTAGCAAGGTTATGAACATGTTCAAGATAAAACGGAACACATGATAGAATCTGGATTCCACCCCAAGGTCTATACCACTGGGAAACCCAGCCTCTTGCCACTGCCACAGGGCCTTACAGACTGTATCAGAATCCCAAAGCAGGGGCTGGGGGTGTAGCTCAGTGGTGAGGCATCTGCCTAATGTACATGAGGCCCTGTGCTGCATGCCCAGCCTTGCAAAAAAGCAGAAACAGAAACAAAATCCCAGAGTACTGCCTTAGCTCAGCACACTGGTGATCGCCTCTGCTCCCAGGTTTAGATGAGAGGCTCGTAATTTTGAGACCACTCTGGGCAACATAATGAGATGCTTATTTGAAGGGGAAAAAAATCACTAGCTGAGAGCTTTTAAGGGCAAGATAGGACTGGCATTCATATTTTAAATAGTATAAATGATTAGATGATTATGATACCAAAGCTATTCCTTGACTTGTTATGGGGCTGCATCTTGATAAACCCATGTTAAACCATAAATTGAAAATGCATTTAATGGGCCGGGGATTTAGCTCAGTGGCTTAAGCGCCTGCCTGGCAAGCGTGAGGTTATGAGTTCAATCCCTGGTACCAAAAAAAAAGGAAAATGCATTTAATACATCTAACCTGCCAAGCATAACTCATCAACACAGTGCTACACAGTTGTTTTCCCACATAATTTCATAGCTGAGTAGGAACTGCAGCTCCAGCTTCTATTCAGCATCACAAAAGAGTACTGTATCACATCTGGCTAGCCTGGGGAAAGATCAAAATTCAAAGGACATACCTCTTTAAAACCATTTAAAAATTTAAGCTGAACTATTACAAGTTAGGGTCCATCTGAACACTGAAGTTTGAGAACCACCAAGCCCAACCATACTGCCTCTGGTGATTTTAGCCATTCTCATTCACTCCCCCAAAAAAGTCCTCCACCCTCTGCAGGATTCTCATAGATATGATGGACCTATTCCTTCAGCTCAGCAATAGTTTATGGCCAGCTCAGAGTGTGATTGTGCAGCCAGTCACCCATCCAAGCCTAAAAGTGTACTTAAAATTAAGCATGTGATTGGCCCCTGCCCTTTCTAATCAGAATCTGCATGTTAACTCCCAAGTGATTTGGAGTCCAAGGTGAAGTGTGCTGGAACTATAATAACCTTTCATCAGGCTTCAGCCGTCTGCAAGTAAAGAGTAATACCAAAAGAAAGACGATAGAAGATAGACAATCTTACTTTTTGAATGTGTACTGTGTGTCTGATATTTGGTACTTTGTTTCATTTATCCTCTTAAGGGCCCTATGATATGGCCATTATCCTTATTTGAATGATGAGGAAACTAACTCAGAAGGTAAGCAACTAACTCAATGTCATGTATCTGCTAAGTGGCTTAGACAGGATTTAAGCCCATCTATGTTCTTTACACCCTGCCACAGAGGCTTCCATGCAGCCAGCAGGAAATAGAGGAAGTAGGCTTTCACAGGCCACATCCCTATTGGTGTGCGGTTTTTTTATGCAGCTGTAGGATCTGCTCACCTTGAATGGTGTATGGAAGTCTTACAGTTTGGGAGTAATGAAAATAGAACTGTCAGCTCTGCTAACAGCTCTTCTCTGTAGTGTTTTGGTCTCCTTTCCCATGAACAAATCCATCTTCCACATTGTTCTCTCAAGTTATTTCAACAACCAAGTAGAGAAGGTAGGGGTGTACCGTGGTGCCAGCCTGGTTTTCCATTGCCAGAAAGTCTTGATCCTCATTGGTATTCAAAGTACAGAGTTTATGTTGTTTATTTTTTCTTGCAATAAGATGAATGGAAACCAGAGCCTTACATTCCCAAGCTGTCAACCACCAAGCTATAACCCAGCCCTTTTTATATATTTTTTTTTTTGGAATAAGATATTGCTAAGTTGCCCAGGCTGGCCTCAGACTTGTGATCCCCCTGCCTCAGCTTCCCAGGAAGCTGGAATTAAAAACATGAGCCACCATACCCAACCCAAAATGTAGTTTTTAATACCTTCCCATCTGGGTTCCATTTCACTAAGAAGTAATTTCTCTGCTTGAATTGAATCAGTTCATGAATCATGAACCAGAATTTCCTCCATTGAGGCCCATCTATTTACTTTTATTGGGTGCATTTAAGAAAACTCCCAACAAAATGGTTTAAATGGTGATCCAAACCACTTTCTAAAACAGCTGAACCAGAAAACTAAGTATTGAACTCCTTGAACAAATTCAATTTCCTGTGAATTCTGCATTTTTTGCCATATAAAATCAATGTTGAACTGTCTTAAGATCTCTTTCTGTTTCAATTATGCCTTCTAATTTATAATCCGCCGAACTGTGCGCTCTGGGAGGACATAGTCTTATGCTTCCTATTTCTCCATGCCCTTGGCTCCCAGCAGGGTTCTCGGAAGAGGCATGAGCAAATATTTTCTTTCTATATAAATGAACGTGGAACAAGAGCCAGCATTGCTCACTGAGGATTCATGTGTGCCTCGTATACGCTACATTCTATAGAAACTTTTCATTAACCCAGTGATATAGGTATAGTGCCATCTCCATTTATTTAGAGAAAATTTGAGAATTGGAAAGTTAAAATAACTTCACAGATAGTAATTGGTATGTGTAATGTATGTAGTAATTAGTAGGACTGGAGTCTGAAACCCAGGCAGTTTGACCTCCAGGGTGTACTCTTATCTCCTAAAACTAATATGTAGGTGCTTATTATTTGTCAAATGCAGTGCTTATACATCTCATCTAAGCCTCACAGCCATCTCTGACACGCAGCCTTTGGCCAGTGTAATGCAGCAGCCTAGTGAGAAAGACGGGGAGGAACCCAAGGCTTCACCCTGCCCCCAGCTGCCAGGTCCAGTGGCTGCAGCACGTGACACATCTGTTCTTTTGGCAAATACTCATTCAGCACATTGTGTGCCAGGCTTTGCACCATGCGCTTTGTATATATGATTTTATTTAAACTTCACAGCAAATTTGTAAAGTGTTGACAATACTGTTTTTTTTTTTCCTTGTTTATAATAAGGAAACTGAGGTGTCTGTGTCATTAGTGTGGCCAGTGGAAGTAATAATAGCTAATATTTATGATGGCTTCTTGTGTGCTAAGTATATTCTTGTAAATATAGTGTTTTACATGTATTATCTCACGTGATTTTTTTTACCATAATCCTATAGTCATTTTACATGAGAATGTAACATAAGGTACTTTTAACCCTGTTCCAAGGAAATAAGGAGGCATCTGCCAGAGTTCATGTAACCAGTAAGTGGCAGGACCAGGTTCATACCTGGGCAGTCTGTTACAGGGGCCTGCAGTGTTAACTCTACCTTGGTTTTTGTCTTTCTCCATAGGCACCCAGATTAGCTGAAAACTTCTGTGTCTGCCATTTGGCCACTGGGGACATGCTAAGGGCTATGGTAGCTTCTGGCTCAGAGTTGGGGAAAAAGCTGAAGGCAACTATGGATGCTGGGAAACTGGTAAGATGGATCACACCAGTGAGTGTTGATATTCCTGAGTCTACATTGAACTGTTCAATATGGTAACCTCCCGTCTACATGTGCCTATTTAGACTTATTTAAAATTCACTTCTTCTAATCTGTAACTGATACCAGAAGCTCCTTGTTTCTGTTTCAAACAGTTGGCATATTCTGCATTCCTGAAACATAGTAGAACTCTAATGCACAGAAAAAGTAATGTGTGCATAAAATAAAATTTAGTTTCTCCACTGCATTAGCTGCATTTCAGGTATCCTACTAATGCAAATATAGATCATATCATCTCCATTATAAAAAGTTCTGTGACATAGCCCTGTGCTAAAAGGTGTTTCAAAAACTAGGAGATGATAGGAGCTTTCACAGTGACAAGTTACTTGGTTTGTTCTGAATTCATGGCAATTTATTCAGTGTTTTTTAGTTTCTTTTGTGTTGATGCTTTGTAAAATGTGCTGCAATTTTAGGGTCAAAAATAAGCTGCCATCCCTAGTCCAACACTCAGGGATACATTCAAGCAAAAACTCAGAAAGTCACAAAATATGTTTTGTGTTTTTGGGTTAGTGTTCTGTGTCTTTAACAAGGTAGATATTTGGCATTTGTAACAAAGTAACCATCCTACTTGGGAGGCATAATAGTATTTTCTCTTACTTTTAGACTAATTGGTCTGATTGGACAAATTTATTATCTAGTAAATCTTTGATTCATGCCAGAGCTTAATTATTCTGGAACTTGACCTCTGGGAATCACTTTCAGAAGTCATTTTGTATTTGGTCCCCTTTTTATATATGAGAATATTGGTTGGGAAGGTTATAAACTTTGTTTTCATTCCAAAGTTACCTTATAGGTTTTGAGTTCATGTAGCTACACTGAATGGAACCACTCACCTGCCTTTTTCTTTCAAGCTTTCTTTTCATGTTAGAGATGCTTTGAGTCAGGCTAAAAAAACAAAGGTATTATTAGATATTTTGGGCTTTGGGTCTTGAGAGAAAAAAATGGGATATGACAATAATACTGCTTATCTCCAGACTTCATTTAATCTGAAAGCTGATACTTTGTCCCCAGATTCATAGCTGGTCCTGAAAGATAAAAGCATTATCTGCCAAGATGAGCAGGCTTTACTATAATATGGGATGGGGAGTCATCTTTCTATAAAGACTCAGGACAAAACTCTTCTTTAAATGCTGGGAGAGAGCCTCACTGCCCCCCACCCACCTTGGGACAGGATCTCACTTTGTAGTTGAGGCTGACCTCAAACTCACTGTAATCCTCCTGCCTCAGCCTTCTAAATTCTAGGATTACAGGCATACATCACCATGCCAAGCTATCACTGGGCTTTTTAAGAGTCTCTGAGGTTGGTCCTTTGGATTCTTGTTTCTGACTCGCTCTTGCCAATTCAGTTAGCTTCTCTGTTGCTTCATGTCCAGAATGGCCTGGATACATAACCAAGTATGTGTCTCAGTCTTGATTCTGTTAGCCTGATCAAAATTATGGAGCAGAATAGACATATGCCTTCCTGCATCCTAGTCAACCCCATTCTGTCTTGGGTTTCCCCAAATTTTTGAGCCTGTGCCCTCATCTTTTGCCTTGAAGACAGATGATTGCTGAGAAGCTGTTAGCTGATACTTAGGACTCTAGCTCTAATGATGAGAGAAGCTTTAGGACCTAAGACAGAGCTCTTCTGGTGGAGTGACAGGCTGTGGAATCCTTCTCTCATGCAGGTTATTAGAATCCAGAAGAATTTCAGGAAGGAGAATAGGTATATAACAACTACTGTACAGAAATGGCTATGAATCTGGATCTTGCAAATGGACCCGCTCTGTATTTGCTCATTTATGCTTCTTTGGGATCTGAAAGATGTCAGTGTTGTTCACATCCAAAATTTTGATCTTGGAGTTGGGCCAATGTCACCTAGTTAACAGATTTAAACACAAGTTGTTTTGTTCTTAACTTCCAGGTGGGTGATGAAATGGTAGTGGAGCTCATTGAGAAGAATTTGGAGACCCCTTCCTGCAAAAATGGCTTTCTTCTGGATGGCTTCCCTCGGACTGTGAGGCAGGCGGAAATGGTGGGTAGTTTAGTATTTGTATTGTCATTGCATGTCAGCAAGTTCTGGCCTGTTATCTCTTAAATCTTTGAAGGAGATGGGTCTGGTCAAGTTCTGGTAGCTTAGGTGGATCGCACACTATTTTTTACAGCTCGATGGCCTCATGAAGAAGAGAAAAGAGAAACTTGATTCTGTGATTGAATTCTGCATCCCAGACTCCTTGCTAATCCGGAGAATCACTGGAAGGTATTTGTCCCTTGAAGGTCCCATCTCTTCATGCTTCCTCTGGGCTGTGTCAGACTATGAGAATTGTTGTTGCATAATCTCAGATGTATAGCTTATTGATGTTTTAAAGTGAATTGATCTTACTTGCTGACATGCACTGAACAAGTGACCTGAGATGCATAAAGAAAGAAGAGCGCAAGGGATTTAAGCTCAGACAGTATCTCAGATAAAAATCTTTGACCCTAGGCACATTTCTTAAACTGTCTAAGGTTGTTCCTTCATTTGTAGAAATAAGCTAGTAGTACTTGGCTTTACGGAATTGTTGTGCATGTTAGGTAATATAAAATACATAATTCAAGCTTTGATTGTAGTAGTTGCTTAAAAAATGTTATATTCTTGGGCCAGGGATGTAGCTTAGCAGTGTAGAACCTGCCTGGCAAGCACAAGGCCCTGGGTTCAATTCGCAGTACCAAAAAAAAAGTTATATTCCTAATAGGTATATTTCTAGTTCAGTGATTTTTTTTCTAAATCTGATTTCAGTTGGAATTGCCACACTTTGCTGTAGGGTTTTTGTTAGTTATAAAAATAACGCAGCCATCTTCATAAAGTTTGGAAAATTTTGTTCATAGTCCAGCCACTTTGTCACTTTGGGCTGCATTTTGTTATAACGTGTTTGTTTCTCTGTAATAGTCAATATTGAACACAGACATGTTTTGCTTCTGAACCAGTTTGTACTGAAAAGCAGCTGCTGCTTCAGGCTACAGTTTCTCCTATCCTATTTTACCAGTTACTCTGCCATCTGCTGCATGCCTTACAGAAATATGTTGGATGCTCTCAACTCCTAATGGACACTATTCTTTTCTTTATTGTGGGTTGTATGACTTTTTTGTGTCTGTCATTTCTTAATGAAGCCTCAGGAAAGTGATCAGCACACTATCTCATACCAAACATCCATGAGCATTATTTTTCATTGTTGTATGACATTTCACAATAGTAGGTAAACAGTTCTTTACTTAACTATTCCCTTATTGTTGTACATTTGTGCTTTATGTAGTCACTGTTAAATTGATACTATGACCATTATAGACCATGTAAATTTGTGTGTTTTGTTTTGCTTTGTTTTGTTTTTGTTGCTTGTTTATGTTATTGGGGGTTAAACCCAGGGCCTTTGCACTGAGTTACATCCCCGCCCTTTTTTAATTTTGAGACAGGATCTTGCTAAATTGCCCAGCCTGGGTTCAAGCTTGCAGTCCTCTTACCTCAGCCTCCTAGAGTGCTGGGATCATGGGCATGTGTGACTATGCCCTCCTTAATTTCCTAATTTAGTTAGAAAGAAGATATTTTCTAGACTTTCTGTTTTCTAATAGGGTTGAACTTTTTTCCATTGTGTCTCTTATCCATGCCTTCAAGGGATGAGGCAGTCATGTGTGTACAGCAGAGTGAGTGTAAGAGCTGTTACTCTGGAAGGGTCTATGAAATGCAGTCAGATCTACTTTATATTAATTTCTTTTCAAATGTTCAAGTTTTGTGTTCCTAGATATTTTGTAGGTTCTTACAGTATAATGCTTTTATATCCTCATTGAGCACAGAGTAGGTAAATAAAATTGATGTAGGCAGGAAGTGGTAGAGTTGACATTAAAGGATATCACCAGGTATGAGGTCCCTGAGGTGCAAAGCAGGTAGTAACAGAATCAGGTGACACCAGACCCCTTTGATTTGATGGGTCGACCTTCTGGAGTACCTTCTTTCTGTGTAGCACACTAACCCTAGTGATAGAAGACCAAGAGAGGCTCTAGAACAATAGAATGATGCACATCGCTTGCTTCAGAAAGTCATGTATGAAATCTGGGCTGTTCTGACCACTTGGTGCAATAAGAAGTAAGAAGTTCAAGAAGAGAGCCTGGGAGAGGGATGGGAGGCTTCCTAGGAAAAGGCATAACATTAAGTCTTCCTGAATGAAAAGAATTTCGGTGAGGTTTTCCCTGAAGGAGAAGTCAGAGCAAAAATGAATGTAGGCTGGGAGAGGTATTCTAGCTGGGGCTAGTAGAAGACATGTCTGCCCGGAGCTGGAGGAGTGCTCTAGGGGCAGCAGGGCAGGATGGGGGCTGTTAGAAGAGAAGCTAGGAACTCAGCAGGAAGTCTACCAGGCTGAAGAAGATAGACTTGACAGAGCTCAAGGGATGTTCTCCAGTTCCTGGGTAGTATGGCAAAAGTAACATTCTGAGACCATTAACTTGGTGCTGGCATTAACAATGAAGAAGAAAAACAGATAAGGACCCCTTCTGGGAATTTATTCATGATCCATATGAAGCAATAGAGGCTTCTGACTATTCAGGTACTGAAAGAAGCAGATTCTGAAGAACAAACTGCAGGATTATGGTAGAGGGTGGAAGCGGAAAGCTCAGTCCCTCATTTGGAGGTGAGTGGTTTAGTGCAACTCCCTCCCTCACAGAGTGAGACCTTGTCTCAAAACCAAACCAAACCAAATCACAACAACAAGAAACCCCTCAAAATCATTAGAAGTAAGGCCACATAAAACTCAGAAGACTGTTGTTATCTGAGGCTCTTATCACCTCAGATTTAAGATCCACTTTAAACTGACTGGTACCTGCTTTCTGCCTTATTTTCTGTTGTAAGCATAGCAGACAAGGAAGCAGAAAGCAGGTTTCTGGTGCAAGCCCTGTCATGCATATCAGGTGAACTTGGAAAAACACCTTTACTAGTTTGGCATGTTCTGTGAGGAAGCAGGTCCTTCTCTGTGAGACTCATCTTCCTGCCTCAGTCACCAAAGTGCTGGAATTACAGGTGTGAGCTACCATACCTGGCCTTATTTTGTTTTGGGGGGCTTTTTTTGGTACCAGGAATTGAGCTCAGGACCTTGCACGTGCCAAGCGGGCACTATACCACTGAGTTGTCTCCCCAGCCCTTCATTTTGTTTCTTGATTACATTATAGTTGGTTGTTTGAGTTTTCACTTGTTCAGTGTTGACTGTGGTATCCTAATTATCCTACCCATTGGCTCTCTGATATCACTGTTCTAATGTCTAGCACCATCTCCACTTTGTGGATGAGAAATCAGGGGTATAAAGTGTCGTGCCAAAGGTAACAGTGACTGTAGAGTCCCAGTCCTGAGTCCTGCCCACCTTTGTCCCCAGCTTTAGGCCAGGCCCAGTGGTATGGAACTGTTTTGGTTGGTGCTTGAGACCAATCCTATTTTGAGAATTAGAAGATTGGGCTTTGTTTCATTTATCCTCTAGGAAATAAGCCTTGCATTCCTCTTGTTTTTGTTTTTGTTTTTGGCTCCGGGGATCAAACTCACAACCTTGTGCTTGCCATGCAGGCGCTTATACCACTGAGCTAAATCCCCGGCCACCTTGCATTCCTCTTAAAAATAATATTTGTGAATGTGAAAAGAACAGTGTGTTGTATGCAATTAGGCCTGAGGGAATCTGGGCATTTGTAAACACAGAGATATGGGTAGCATAGAAAATGGTAGCATAGAGTTAGAATCCTGGCCACCGTGTGCCGTATGTTCTTCAGAAGATAAAGAAATTCCATTAGTCAGGCTGGGTTCAATGGCTCACAACTGTAATCCCAGCTACTTAGGAGGCTAGGGCAGAAAGAACATAAGTTAAAGATGACCCTGGCTAGCACAGCAAGACCCCATCTCAAAAAGAAAAGGAGCTGGGGATTTAGCTCAGTGGCATAAGTGCCTGCCTGACAAGCACAAGGTCATGAGTTCGATCCCCGATCCCCTTACCAAAAAAAAAAAAAAAAAGAAAATAGGGTTAATTTCTCTGTCTTTTCTTCCCCTTGGCACTTCATATAAATCTTTGTGAAAGGATTAACACATTTGCTCTAGTTACCTATCTCCACAGTTGTCTCCTGTAGTGAACACTGATTATGCACAGAGACATCAAATCACTACCTCCCTCATCAAACTAGACACTGAGGAGTGTTTGTTGAATAGAATGGAAGACCAGCACCAGTGTCCTCCTCTCAAGTTCTGAATTAGGTAGTTATGTGAAGTTACCTCCTCAGACCTCGTTAT
The DNA here is from genome assembly GCA_004027455.1 of Hydrochoerus hydrochaeris. Classification (NCBI taxonomy): domain Eukaryota; kingdom Metazoa; phylum Chordata; class Mammalia; order Rodentia; family Hydrochaeridae; genus Hydrochoerus; species Hydrochoerus hydrochaeris. The sequence goes on along the minus strand of PVLA01002370.1, from coordinate 250,002 downwards.
AATATTTAGTCAGCTTTTTTTTTTTTTTTAAAGTGCCTGTGCTGTTGGCTTAAGCCTAGTTACTTTCCTAAGCAAGGGGCACCTATACCTGGGCAACAGTCCTTATGTCCAGCTTCTGTCTCTGTTTGCCATTCTGGAGTACAGGGGTACTTTCCAGCAAACTGACTCACATGGCTTTGCTGTCTTTCAGGCTGATTCATCCCAAGAGTGGCCGATCCTACCACGAGGAGTTCAACCCCCCAAAGGAACCCATGAAAGATGATGTATGTGAATTTAGGACCGGAAATTTTTATTCTTCCCTCTTTCTGCCTTATTCTTCTTTCTTTGTTCTCTGTTCTTTCCGTCTTCCCTTTTATCAGTATTACTGACTCACCCATGGAAAATAGTGCTCTCAAGTAAGCCAGGAGGCCTGTGAACAGGTCTGTGCATTGTCTCCCTGGGTAGTTTACTGCTTGATTTCAAAGCAGCTGCCAGTGTCAGCCCTTTTCTAGTGTCTAGATTCGGAAGGAGAGCTGTCCTTATCTGGCATCATCTTAAGTGATAAATTGGGAAAAAGTTGCTGGGAAGCTCAGAATTAGCGGGGAGGTAGAATCAAAGAGGAGTTTGCTGACAAGCCCTGCTCCAGAGTATCCTGCTGGCTGGCCTCTGTGCTGTACTCTGGCATCTTGTACATGGGCACTGTACCATGTACTATAAGGAGTCCATATGATCTGTTTTAGAGCATGGAGGCAACAGGGAGAATTTCCTGGGTTTACCTTTGTCATGAGACAAGTTCATCAGGTTATCTAGGTTCTATAAATTCCGATTCTAAAGCCATCATATAAACTTAGTCACATTTCAAAATGTTGATAATTTCTACCATTCAGATTCTTTCTCATTCCACTTGCCACTTGGTTGGTGACAATGTAGTTGGATGATAAATATTTAGGCCACTAGGATTGCAATTATTGTGCCAGGCATGGTGTGGTGCCCAACTATAATCACAACTGCTTGGAGGCTGAAGCAAGAGGATCACAAGTACAAAGCCAGCCTGGGCTACATAGCAAAACCTTTTCTTTACACAAAAAGATTATAATTGTTAATACATCTCTGATTTTGATACATTCTCTTGGTGTCAGGGTCCTCCATCCGCCTTGCTTCTGACCTTGGAAGCCTTCATCTTGCCAAGGGTATAGCTCAGCAGCAAAAGTGCCTACCTGGAAAGCACAAGGTCCTGAGTTTGATTCCTGGTACCCCCTTCCCACCAAAGTGTCCATCTTGGAAGCTGAACAACTGGAATACAGAGGGTATAAGAGAAAGGCCTTGCTCCTTTTAGTTGCTGTTTATGATGGTCTCCCTGGCTTCTCTGGACCAGCTAGTCTGCTTCTAAGAGTAGCCAAGCTTTTTATTGGAAAAGGTGTTTATTTTCTGTCTTTGCCCCTGATGGACTGCGGGATCAAACAGCAACCCAAACAGAAGAGTTTCATCTCAGACGTGCATCTGCATAAGTAATAAAACTTTGCAAATAGCTCCAGCCTTTCATTCTCCCTTTTTGTTTTCAGATCACGGGGGAACCCTTGATCCATAGATCAGATGATAATGAGAAAGCCTTGAAAACCCGCCTGGAGGCCTACCACACTCAGACTACCCCACTTGTGGACTACTACAGGAAACAAGGAATCCACTCTGCCGTCGATGCCTCCCAGACCCCTGATGTCGTGTTTGCAAGCATCCTAGCAGCCTTCTCCAAAGCCACATGTAAAGACTTGGTTATGTTTATCTAATGTTGGGTTCAAAAAGGAATCTTTCTTCTTATCCCTGTTAAGGGAATGGGTGGGAATGCAGGGCAGTCACGGAGAAGCTTCATTCCTCAGGCTAGGAAGAATATCCTTTGATGTACTAATTAAAAAGCATTTGCTTGATCTACCTTTGGTGTGTATGCAACTCTCATCCCATCTCTGTGTGTATGAGTCTGTGTGTGTATGGGAAAGTTTCTGTTTACTCTCCTACTTTCTAAGTCAGGGCTCAGTTGCTTTGCCAATCATTATATTTGTTTTTGTTTTTTGAGACAGGGTCTTGGTCTCGCAGTGTAATTCAGTCTGGGCTTGAACTCACTGTGTAATCCAGGCTGGCCTCAAACTCGCAGCAATCCTCCTGTCTCAGCCTCCCAAGCACTGGAATTATAGGCATGCACCAGCACATCAAGCTGCTTACCAACTGTTTACTTTTTTAGTCATGTTCCTAATTCAATTTTTGACCAAAATAAACTATCCTGGTATCTGTTAGACACCCCAGTTCCAAAGCCTCATGGTACTTAACCCATTTCCAGCAGCTGATTAAAAGTCTAAGGTCACAGGAAATCAGGCAGAGTCATAGTCTGTGATGCAAATTGTTGGCAGGAAATTTTACTTTTTTCAGTTCACAATGAAAAACTGCATGAGTCAGTGTGTAGACAGGGATCATGAATTTTTTCACCCCTAAATGGAAGCAAAAGGCATTTTTATTACAGATTCCAGAAATTGCTGGTAGCTGGTATGACAGTAGAAAGAACCGGGCTAGGTTGGAGTATTTCTTGTAATCAGCATCATGGTGCTATAAAGCAGGAATCATTTGGGATTTGAATCATTGCCAAAGAATTAAAGCAGGTAAAGATCATCTGGAATTCAGATTGTCTTCTGAACATCCAGGCTGGACTGGGTACCTGGGAACAGCCAAACCTGCTTCCCCCAAAGAGAGACCAGGGAGGGGTTGGTTGCTTTTATTTTTAATGTTTGCTTTTGTTTCTAAGTATAAACAAAACAGTGATTTGGGGTGATCTATTCTTGGATTCATTTTGATCAAAATTTACTTAAACCCAATCTTTCCAGGATATAAAACTCAGTTATGCCCTCTTTAAACCCAAACACTCTCCTTCCCAAATCTGGTCTTTTACTCCTTAATTCATGATAGTGGTAGCCACAGACTCCCCAAGAAAAGATCACCCAAAAATAAGATCATCTATGATAGTAACCAGCTTTTATTTATAATCTCAGCTTCCCAGCTATTAAGCATTTTCTAGGGTCAATGCTGTGCATTTCGGTCTCTGGTTTGATTTGTGGCAAACAGATGAATTAATAGGCTGCTGTGAAGAGACCACAAAACCTGCAGCTCTGGAAAAACCATTAGAAAGTCAGTGGAACATCTAGTAAGTAATGCCGCCCGCCTCAGCATAAACCTACCGCTGACTTGGTGCAGTGAATTTTAAAGTGCCTGGTCCCCATCTGGCCTGAGTTTTCCTGCTGTCTGTGAGACTACCAGAGGGACTGTCCTCTGTCCACTTGGAAATTGAGTGTGGGTGTGTGGCCATCTTGCTTCCCTCTTGGCCTTGTCCAAGCGAGTGAGTGTTGCCTCTGCCCTGCCTTGTTCCCCTCGCTGAGCTAGCTCCCCACTCTTCTCAGAAAGGAAGTCTGGTTTTGTGTTTCTGGGAAACACATGACTTTTGGGAATGGGCTGGGGAGAGGAGTGAAACCAAAACTATCAGCTCTGCCTGTAGGAGTCTGGCACAGACGAGATGAGGGTGGCCTTCTCTAGATGAGGGTGGCCTTGTGAACCTTGGAATAAGCTCCCTTCTTTCGGGATAGTCACAGGCACTTGGCCTCAAAGTTGAAGTTCCTCAGTGTTTGCTAATTAAATGTGCATGATCCTTGCCCAGGTATCTGCCATCTGTCCCATACACTCATGTGTGCATGTGATATTTGGGTTGCAGATGAGAACTAAAAGATCACGGGGGATACATATGCCTGACTGAGGTTGGTTAGGATTATATTTTTGCTTCATTGAATTGCAGAGTGTTAACCTCAGCAGACATAAGAGCTTTCACCTGGCAGAGAAACAGCCAGTATTTAATGCATTTGGTTGCTGGGGCATGCATGCCAGCCTTCTCTGACATTTACTTGGTTTTTAAAAGCCTGTTTTGTTCTCTTGTTTCCTCTCTATTTCAGCCTAGTAACAGAAGGCCAGGCGAGACTGCATCACTGCTCATCACCTCGCGGCGTGATCCCTGCTCCTAGGTGCTGGGCAGAGGGGAAGGGGAATCCTGGGAAGGATGGAGAGGGAAGGGCTGGTGAGGGGCTCAAGAGGAGAATTTGGAAGAGCAGCAGAGTCGTAATGAGCTGGGTTTTTGGGGGGTTTTTGGTGTTGCGGTTTTTGTTTTTTGTTTTTTTTTTTTAACACATAAGTGGGAGTTTCAAAGTGTAAGCAAAGGAGATTTTTAAAAACTGTGATTAGAGGGTGTGGTTACAAACAGGGAGGTACAGTATTATTTCTAAACAATTGGGTTTTCATGTATTCTGGACTTTTTAAAAGCCAGTCCTATAAAGACCTCTGCTGTTATCTCAGAATCTCTTGGGTACCAGACCAAAAATACAGGAAATGGAACTGTGGTCCTGTCTGTCTTATAGCTTGGAATAGAGAGTGTTTGTGGATCTTGGTTCCCCACTCAGACCAAAACATCATCTCCACATTTGAAAGAGATACAGTGAATTCTCAGGGGTGGTGGCTCAGTAGATCAAGTTTACTAGAGTCATGAGGGAGTGGGGAGATAGGCCTAACTCCCTTCTCTGATCTACCGCTGGTTTATCAGTCCACTGCCTCTCATAGCTGAGCTCTTAGAGTCACCCAGCACATACAGTCCTGTAGTCTTGACTTCTTTCATTTATGGTGTGTAAAGGGGCCCTTTTAAGTAAATAAGCAAGGGCTGGGGACATAGCTCAGTGGTTCAGCACTTACCCACCGTGTGCAAGGACCTGGGTTTGGTCCTCAGCACCACAAAAATATTAAGTAGGGCCAGGGCTATGACTCAATAGCATGGTGCCTGCCTGGTAGGCAGGAGGTCCTGAGTTTGGGTCCCCATTTTGTTCCCCAAAAAATTAAATTAAATTAATAAAAATAAATGAGCAAATGCCCTAAGCCATATTATCCCCCCCCCCAAAAAAAATCCCTTTCCACTCTCAAATCCTGTGAGCACTGTGTGATGTATTTTCAATGAGGTGCCTTTCTTAACTGACCAAATGCTGCCTTATTTGGCCCCTAAATCAATAAAATATATTAAAAATTTGTATTCCCTCTTGTGGCTTTTTTTAAGGAATCTATATTAGAAAAATGTCATTGAATTCTAGACCCCAGCAGCCATATGGTAGGGAAATCTAAGAATGTGTTTCCAAGATGAGCCTGTACCCTTGCAACCTCCAGCTTTTGTGCAGGCTTTTCTTGGACCCAGAGACAAGGCACTGTCTAGTGAAGATAGCACTGTGCTTGGGGTTCAGGAAACTGGGGACAAGTCCTAGCCAATGAGTCATTTGCTCTGCTCGCGTCTCCAAAAACTGAATAAAGCAGATGATGTCATTTTCTCAGATTTACTGGCATTAAATGGGATTTGTAAAGAAAAACTCTTAGCCTGGTACCTAGTACATAATAGACATTAGATAAAAGTTGGATCAAGATAGTCACAAAAAAATACCTGTGTCCTGCTGGGCTGGATGGACATTGTCTACAGCCGGTGCATGTAATCCCTAAGCCAATCTTTGGCTATCTTTTCAACTGCTTCAACACCTTTGGTTGCTTCTTTCTGTGTCCTAGTTTAAATCCACTTTTCAACAAAAGTGAGTTTCAGGGGCTGGGGATTTAGCTCAGCGGCATAAGCGCCTGCCTTGCAAGCACGAGTTGTGAGTTCAATCCCCAGTACCAATTAAAAAAAAGTGAGTTTCGATCACTTGTCCAAACTGAAGCATTCATGTTTTATTTTTTTTTGTTTTTGGTACTGCGGGTTGAACTCATGACATCACACTTGCCAGACGCTTGTACTGCTGAGCTATATCGCTGACCAGCATTCATGTTTTTGTTTGAGCTGCCTTGTAGTGAAGTTTCTGAGAAATCACTGCTGTTTCCGGAATCAGAGGGAGCTGGGTTAGAAGTATGGAAGTACTGCTGCTGTTCTGCATGCATCTTGTTACTGATAGAGGCCGAGTTCTCACTGGCATGTTAAATCCTGCTCCCAGGGCCACTCCTCCCTCTTCTGCTCCACTTCCCCATCTCAGCAGAGTCATTTTCAGGTATAAGCATGACAGATTTTGCTCTGATCGTTTCATCCCTGAGCTTCTTAAATGCCCCCATGGAAATTTTCTTCCATTCCTTGACTATCATACATCCAATTGAGAGGAAATATTTGTCAAACCACCCTGAAGAGCAGCCTACTATGACTGAAAAAAATAAACAGAAGAATGAGTAAGCTGTTATTCATTTGCTTCTCTGGACTTTAGTTTCCTCATTGCAAACCAAGATTGGATGAGAAAGCATCACTAGCACTGCTGGAGGACTGACAGCATGCCAAGTACTCAGCGGAGGCCTCTCACCCTTGACCACTGACATCCTCACAGAGCACCCTGTGTTTTCAGAACCTATTTTACAGGTGGGGAAACCAAGACTCAGGTGGAGAAACATTCCTCCCCTCACACAGAAGAGCCAAAGCCAGAACTCACATGCCAACACCTTGACCTTGTTGCTGAAGTGATTTAGTGACTCATGCACCTCTACAGGCAGGAGGGAACCTTCCAAATAAGAGCCCTTTGTCACAGATACTTACTGCCAGGCTGATTTTCAAGATGTTTTTATCTTTGGATCTTATGTAGTGTGTCACTGACATCAGAGCAGGATAAGGAGCAACCTCAAGAGCCTGACAGTCTCCTCAGTAAGTCAGAATACAGATTTCAGCAGCAGCTCCCACCCCAAGATGGGCCATTTCCCTCATCACTAAAAGGGGGATGATCCCTATTGGATGTGTTGACAACTTTTGCAACCAAAGTGCTCATGGGTAAGGATGACCAGTACACAGCAGGTACTCAAAAAATGGTGATGGAGTTCAAAGAAAAATGTGGACATTGATAGGTACTTTGAGCTTCATACATCTGAGAAAGGCAGAACCAAAGTGTAGGCCTGCATCTGTGGCTATGCATCCCAGCCTCATCGGTGCTGGGGAGAGAGGAAGGGTTCTCTGAGACACTCATGATACAGAAAATCCTGTGACCCGTGGAGCAAATGAAAGGAGAAACAGGTATGTTCCCTTACTGCAAAGGGTCTGAGTGGAGACCAGTGTCACAAATAAAGCCTTTTTCTATTTGATCGTCTTCTGTGGCTTCTTTGCTATTGTCAGTAGCTTCTGGGGTACAGGATTTACAGAGCTGGCAGCCATCCAGAGGGTTACAAGAGGAGCCAGGTTTGGAAGGGGTGGCTGCAGCAGCAGTGTGTACATTGGCTCTGTTTCCTTTGCCCCTCACTGGTCATTGGCTTTGCATTCAGTCCAGGGCAGTGTGGTGATGAGCTTCCCCATAGGAGGCCTCGTCCAGGTGCCCCAGCTTGGTTAAAGTGTCCCTGGCAGAGAGCAGGGATACAGAAAAGATGAAGAAGAATCAGGGCAAGATCAGGCTCAGATCCTCTATATCACCCTCAGCCCTGTAAACCAGACAGATGTGCATTTGTAGAGTGAGGTTGAAGTACAGTAAAGCATTCCATTGTGTAGTGTCCCTTAGATAAAATGTTTAGGACAAATTTCTCTAAATGGGCTGAGTATGATGATACACACCTGTAATGCCAGCACTCAGGAGGCTGAGGCAAGAGAATTGCTGCAAGTTCAAAGAAACTACAAAGAAAGTTCAAGGCCAGCCTGAACTGCATAGTAAAACCTTGTCTCAAAAAAAGACCCAAGGAGCTGGGGATTTAGCTCAGTGGCTTAAGTGCCTGCCTAGCAAGCACAAGGTCGTGAGTTCAATCGCCTGTACAAAAAAAAAAAAGACCCAAACAAAAAATGGACAAATACCTCTGAGTTTAGAGCTAGGAGATAGTGTTCTCCTTTTAGTTTGTCTCCATTCTTCTAGGTAAGAAATACTTCATATTTTTTTTCTTTCTTTTTTGCTCTTGGTGTGAAGAAATTTGGAACTAAGTCTAGTGTTCAACTGCTGTGCTTTCCTCTGCCGCAGTCTTACTAAAATTCTTACCCCACCCCAATCAGTTGTTTTATATTTAGTGTTTTCATATTCATATACATGCAGTAAACTGCCTTGGACCCATTTTGGAAAAGAGCCAATGTGCACAGGAAGGGCTCATAGGCAGGATGGGGCCTATGGCCCTGTGCAGGAGGCGAGAGAGAACACAGGCCAACCAGAAGCACAGCCCAAGGGAAGGTGCGCAGGCCTCTGTGCCCAGTACTGCCCTAGTCTAGGGAGCAAGAGTTCTTGGGAAACCTATATCTCACTGGAAATAGTGCTTTTCAAGTAAAGTACAGGAACAATAGAAGTAAAGCTGTTTAGCTCACGAATAATGTCAAGAACTCAGATGAGCAGAAGACAAGGATATGTACACAGTTGATGGCCCACTTTAAGTTCAGCCCAACTGCCATTCTTCCTCCTCTACCCATGCCACAGTCTATGCTCTGACTAGAATTAGATGACTCTGCCATGGAACTGAAGAAGATGAATCCCTCGATTGATTTTTTGTCAGCTCTGTGGTCCAGTCATGTCCTCAGTGGAGTGAGAGTAGATTTTGAGGATGACCAAGACACCCTTTGCTGTGTCCCAGTTCCTCTCCTTCCCCATTGGAGTACTGTACTGAATCAGAACAGGCTGCTGGTTAAGACATGTATTCCCTAAGCTGCCAGGTAAGGCCCTGACTGGAGATGGAAGTCACTTCTTGCGCTCAGAGACACTGATTCTGCTCAGGTTAGCAGGAGGAATGCGTCTGCGACATGGCAGCCAGCTTAGTAGTGATGGTCTTAGTACCCACAGAGCCCAAAATTCAGAGAGTAGAACACTCTGTAGTTGAAGATAAGGGATCTGAAGTGGTACCCACTTGAGTTGCACAGACCTCTGGTGGCTGCCTACAGGAACTGGCCTCCAGGTGGCCAAAAAGTTGGAAGGGTTGTAGAGCACAGACGTGCGTGATGAGAGATAGGGTTCTTCATTTGAACCAGGTAGACACTGCAGTAGGCAGAAAGTCTTTGGTGAGAATTCTGGCTCCTATGTTACGAACCTTTGAAAATTGCCCTGTTTAAGGGTTGAGAACCATACCCTCCTCCTGGCGAAGCAGGCAGGGCGAGCTGGTGTGTATCAGGTGCTTTCGTGGCATCCAAGCTACTCAGTAAGGATTTGCTAACTAGAAGCCTCTGGCTCAGTGATTCCAGTCTTCATACACCCTAAGGAAATGACTAAATAGGTGAAGAGGGCACTTTTCTATGATGTTAAGAATTGGAAACAACCTAAATTTCCAACAGTGAGAGATTGTGATTCATTCATGGAATAGTAGAGTATGCTACCACAAAATAATCATTTCAGGAGGTAAATTTTTCATAAAAAATTACTGGGTGAATAAACAAAGGTTGGGAAACAGTGCAGGAGACAGACATGGTGGCCCGTGCCTGTAATCACAGCAACTACAGCGGCTGAGGCAAGAGGAGCAGCAGTAAAGGCCAGACTAGACAAAAACCCTGTCTCAAACTAAAATAAAAGTGTAAATAAAGAGGACTGGGGATGTAGTTCAGTGAGTGTGAGCGCTAGGACCTCTGGGGTGTTCACTGCTTTTTTGCAGTGCTAGAGATTGAACACAGGTCAGACAAATGCCCTACTCCTGAGCTACACCCTCAACCCCAAAATGCATTTATTTTTTTAAATTAAACTTTTATTTTGGAATAACTAAAGTTACAGGAAAGTTCCAAAAGTAAAATTTCTGTCTAAACTTCACTTAATTTCTTCTGAGGTTGACATCTACATAAGCAAGGAACAGATTAATCTTGGTATATCATTAGACTCTGATAAGACTCAGTTTATTAGATTTTCCACCAGTGTTCTTTTTTCTATTCCAGTATTCAACCCTTTATATCACATTGCAATTACTGTTTTTGATATTTAAAATTTATATAGCAAAAAAATTTGTGTGTGTGTGTGTAGCCAAGTATCGGGTGGTGCACTCAGGAGGCTAAGGCAGGGGTATTGCCACAAGTTCAAAGTCAGCCTGAAGTGCATAGCGAGAACCTGTATCAAAATTTTTTTTAGAAGTTTGGATACATAGAAAAGCATCTAAGGCTGAGGCAGGAGGATTGTTACAAGTTCGAGACCAGCCTGGGCTACAAAGTGAGCTCAAGGCCTGAACTGCATAGCAAGACCCTGTCTCAAAAAGACAAAAAAAAAAAAAAAAAAAAAAAAGCATCTTAAAGGCCACAGATGAAAATATTAACTGTGATCATAGCAGAGTGGTAAATCATTAGTTTTTGTTTTTGTTTTTTTCCAGTAATGAAGGCCTCTGCACTGAGCTACATCCCCAACCCACTTATTATTTTTATTTTGAAATATGTCTTACTAAGTGCCCAGGCTGTGCTTGATCAAAAGTGCAGTCCTCCTTCATCGGCCTCACAGAGTGCTGGGGTTACAGCTGTATGCCACCACTCCTGGCTGGAGATGTTTAAAGTTTTTAGTGTGTCTTAGTTTTTGTTTTTTGTGTCCCAGTTTTTAAAAACAAATAAAGCTTCTGTCTTTAGGCCAAGTCAGTGCCCTGCAGTTACTTCCAGTGCGGCCACACTATGTTGTGATGAGGTACTCGCCTGTCCTTCACTAAGACTGCGCTCAGGAGGGGCCATGTCTGTCTGTCTCTCTGGCTGGTTAAATGAATGCGTGAAGCCAGAGAAGCTTATCACTGCCAGCCCCCAGAGATACCTAGTCTCAGCACTGTTTTTCAGCTAAGGGCAGCCACAGGTTTATGTCTCCTCTAGTGACCCCGGAAGAAGGACAGGACCTGCCTTTGCAGTCCTGGGGCAAACTTTCACATCTGCACTGAGTGCATCACTGGCCAATGACTACGCCAGTTGGCCAGGATTAGGTCAGTGGGCCAGGCCTCTAGAGATGACTTCCCAAAGAAAAGCCTGAGTCCTGGTATTCAGAGGAATGGGGAGTGGATGCTGAGCAAGTCAAACACATCAGCGCACACCCCAAAGTAGGCATTTTAATCTTTAGTTTTTCTCACCAGACTGTAAGCCTCCTGATAAAAGTAAGACCATGTCAGGGGCCAGGGATATAGCTCAGCGGCACAGCGCCTGCCTGGCAAGCACAAGTTTGTGAATTCGATCCCCGGCACCAACAACAAAAAAAAAAAGACCATGTCAGTATTGTGTGCTAAATCCCTGGCACCCAGCATGGACTTGGCATGTGACAGGGGCTTAATTATTACTTAAGTGAATAAATACACTTATTGGTAAATGAAACCAAGTCATTTAACTAGATGGTATTTGAATCAGGATGTTTTGAATTGCAAATAACAGAAAACTTACCCATTTGTTGGCTCATACAACCAAAAAAAATATCTAATGGAGCCTGGAAGTCAGGTGTGGTTTATTAGGACCTCCTGAGTCTTCCCTCAGGCTCACTTCTCTCACAGTAGCAAAATGACTGCAGCAGTTCCAGATGTCATATATGTACTTCACACCATCCAGAACAGGAGAGAAATTCTGTGCCCCAGAATTCCTAGCAAAAGTCCTGAGATTCACTATGGTCTGAATCAGGTCCCCGTCCACCCTACGAGTGAGCCAGGAGTTGTTAGAGACAGGAGTTGTTTATTGGGTTAGCACAGATCATGTGTCTCACTCTAAAAATTGGGGAGATAAGGAAGACAGAGAGAATTTACTTTCTGAAACTCTGTGGATCCTCACAGGGAAGTAAGAATCTGAGAAAGGGGAAAGCAGTCTGGATCCTGGGAAGGTGAACCACAGGCGTTCAGCTCAGTGGAATACACTGACCTGTGGCATAGAAGACAAGGGCTGCAGGAGCCAAAAAAGGGAAGTTTCGTGGAGAAGGATGCAATACTGTGCCACCCCTGAGGGGTGACAGATTTGGGCATTGGGTGGGGATGAGGAGGTGGAGCCAAGGGAAGGATGCACCTCAGGGGTTTTGAACATTTCCCCAAAGGCACCAATCAGCTAAGGTTTCTTTGCTCTGGGTGGAAATCATGAAATGGATGTGTTGCTAGACAGGGTCCAAAGTGGTCTCTAAGAGGAGATGAGGACCTTAATACCCCACCCCATATTTGTCAACTCTCATCAAAGGAAAATTTGAGGACGTGTCAGTGAGAGGCATAGGCTAATTTATTGGGCAAAGTTAGAAAGTACAAGAAAACTAGCTGGGCAAAGTGGAACACATGCCTGTAATCTCAGCACACAGGAGACTGAGGCAGGAGGATCACTAGCTTGAGGCCAGCCTGGGTTACATAAAAGATTTTCCTAAAAAAAAAAAAAGAAAGAAATTAAGAAAAAACAGTGAAGGGACTGTTTGAGGAGCTAAAGGAGGAACAGAAGGATCAGACTGGCCTGTTAACTAAAGAACAAGACCAGCTCTTATACCTTTCTGGGGTGGAATAGGGGCTGGTACATTTCTTGAGTACAGCACTTTAAAAAGATTTTTCTCTCATGTCTATTTTCGCATGAGGTTTCTTTGAGGCAGGGTCTCACTGTGTAGTGCAGGCTGGCCTTGAACTCAAATATGTAGACCAGCCTGGCCTCAAATTTATGGCAATCCTCCTGCCTCAGCCTCCTGAGTGCTGGGATTACAGGCATGCACCACCATGCCCAGCTCCCTCATGTTTTAAGGGATTTCCTCCTTGTAGGATATGAATTAAAGGGCCATTCTCACCCCCAAGGACATCCTGGCATCCTCCCTGGTATTACAACACACTTGGCCCTTGCAATAAGGGTATAGAGATAAGGGTAGGCTGCATTCCACACATGGTTAGCTAGGAAAGATAGAGAAAAGATCTCTCCAGCTTTAGTGAGCAGCTGATTGTGGATTAGGGCCTAGATTCTACATCCCATGTCCCATGAGGGTACCTCTCCTATTTTACCGTATGCCCAGCATTATACTGAACCCTTGTGCATTATCCCAGTAAACGTTCACAGTGTCCTGCAGGTTGGTAATGTCACTATTCCCATTTTACAGATGAGATACTGCAGTTTAGAGGTCACAGAGTAAATGTGGAAGTTGGGACTTGGACTCGGCTTGTCTGGCTCTGAAACCTGTACCTGGAGCCATGGTACTGGGGAGTGAAGTGGACAGCGGTCACTGAGAAATTTGTGCACTAGTGAAGGGAGGCCTCTCATCTCAGAGGTCACCACAGGAGTGGGGAAGAGTATGCATTACATGATGTCATTCTCTCACAATTCTAGGAGACAAGTATTACTATTATCCCCACCTTAATGACACAAAAATGGAGGCACAAAGAAATTAAAGATGTCAGGACTGATGGTACTCCTTATGCTGAAGCAGGAAAGTTACAAATTGGAGGGGCTGCCCAGGCCACTTAGTGAGATCCTGTTTCAAGATAAATAAAAGACAAAAAGGCTTGGACTTGTAGCTCAAGAGTGGAGCACAGTCCCTAGCACGACAGTCAGTCAGTAGATATAGAAATGGCTGGAGATGTGGCTCAGTGTTCTCTGAACTCAACCTCTAGTACCATAAAAAGATGAAGGAGAAGTTAAGTAACCTGCATAACTTGCTAAGTGGCGGGCCCTGGCTTTGCACCCTGGCTAGCACCCTTCAGGCCTGTGTTTCTAGTTACTGAGCAACACAGGCTCCCATTAGCAGCAGCAGCAGCAGCGTCAAGTGAACCAGCTTTTGGGAAGCACATGCTGCACTGCGCACTGCAGACTGCTGCTTCCAATTTAATCAGATCCTAGGCAGGTTGGCTGAAGGACTCTATCAGCATGGAGGCCATACCCAGACCCACAGTCCAGTGGAGAAGCTGCTCCAGACCTTGTGTCTGAGCTGCCCATGGGGAAGTGGCCTGGCTGCCTCCCCAGATTGCTGACGGCGCAACCTTTGGCAGGGGCAGCCAGAGCCTCATGCTGCTGTTGGCCAAGAGCCCGGCCAGAGGGACTGAGCCAGAATGGAGTAAGCAGTTGCAGGGTCTGGGTCCCTGAAGGCACCCAGGCCTAATGCGGGGACAGTGTTCAAACTGTCACAGCCAGAGATAGGGATTAAACATTAGGACGCTTGAGTTCCAGGCTCATCTTGACTGATACACTATGGGATCGTGGAAAAATCCCTGCCTTTCATGGGCCACAGTTTCCTGGAAGTTCACAATATCACACCTGGCCTTGACTTTCCTGCTGAATATGACCTATGACTGATTGGCCACTTGAGGTGCCACAAAGTAGTCATCCCTGCCTAGAAGCCCAGACCCCAGGTCATGTAGAATCTCTCCTTGGTTCAAGCCCTGCTGAACACTGGGGTCACAGAGGGAAGGCGAGTTGCTTTCTGCCTTAAGGTAGCTTCCAGTTGGTCTCAGCCCAATATGGTAAGTAAATCTGTCATTGCACAAAGAGCAGAGCCTCCTCAGAGCTGCGAGACTCCAAGGAGGGAGCAGTGGACTGTCTGCAGCGGCCTGGAAGGCTCCCAGAAGTAAGAACATGGAGTTAAACCACCTTGCACTTTCTGGGCAGAGAAGGGATCTGTAGTCACCTTAAGAACAACCTGTGCAAAAGCCTGGGGACAGAAAAGACTATTGGGTTTTTTGTTGTTGTTGTTTTTTGAGACAAGGTCTCACTATGCAGTTCAGGCTGGCCTTGAGCTCACTTTGTAGCCCAGATTGGTCTCGAATTCACAATTATCCTCCTGCCTCAGCCTCCTGAGTGCTGGGATTACAGGCATGAGCCACCACTGTTGTTTATCAAGGAAAAGGTGAGCTCTTTGGGGCATATTGCAGAGAGGAGAGAGTGTTTGTGTGAGAATGTGGGGCCAAAGGGAGAGATGGGAGATGGCAGGGGCTGAATTAAACACCAGGTTACTGAGCTCCAAAAGCTAGAACAAGCAGAGCTGAGAGGGAAGCTCCTTAAGAAAGTGATGTTACGATTTGAACATGAGGATGCAGGGGCCCAGCTTACTGAAGCAGCAGAGGAAAGAATGCAGCCAAGTGGACAGTGGCCCAAAGTCATCCCACCAGTAAGGGCATCCTGGGGCTGAAACTCAGGTCTCTTCTGACTTCAGGCCCGCTGCCTCACAGACACTTTCCACTGGTACTCTCTTCTCATTTAAATATTAACAACAGCGAGGGATATTGCTCCACAGCACAGCACAAGGTCCTGGGTTCAATTCTCTGTATCAAAAAAATAATGTCAACAAAGAATTTTCATCTCTGATCTTGCTGGACCTTCAGTGAGGTAGGCCCCACTCTCCCCACTCCAAAGCAAACTGAAACCCAGGAAGTCTACAGTAAGTGATTCATCTGTCTACCTAGAAAGAGCCAAGACAAGAACTCACTTCTCTGGGCTTCAAGATACCCTGGTGAGACAATAGAAGAAAACCACCTCCCTTTCCCAGCTTTGGCTTGGGCAGTGCTATTCTTCAAATGACAGACATCCCAGGGACTTTCCTGAAGAAAAACTTCCTGGAAAGATACACGAACAAATCCAGAGATATGTTTGACTTGGGGACAGCTGTGTCCTAAGCCTAACAGTGTCTAGGGACCCCAAGCAGCTATCTTCCCAGCTTCTTTGCAGCCCAGAGCAGACACTCAGACCATGGTTCTTCCTGCCTTCCCAAAGGTAAGCAGGGCTGCTTTTGAATGAACTGGAGTGTGAGCCCATACTGGGCGGGCACTGTAAACCTCTCCTTGGATCTCTAGGAGAAGCGATGCCCTGAGGTCAAAGAGATCCATAATTCAAGCACCACCTAGCTCAAATCTTGAAATGGGAAGGGTTATTTTTGGACCCTAAAAGGCCCAGGGCCTACAAGAGAGGAGATTTGGGTTCTGATAAGCTGGGATGCTCCTGATGCCTGGGAGGAGGTTCCAACAATAACAGATAATTTGTTTGACAGTAAACCAGGAGCACTTCCAAGTATTTCAATATATCTGGGGATATATATTTGCCATGTCCACAAAGTTTCTTCAGTCCCTTGAATTTTCAGAGCACTTACCCCTTAGTTATCTCCTGTGTTCCACACTGATCCCCATAGCTACCTTTCTGGAGCTAGAAATTGAAAAAAGGAACAGAATGCTGTCCAAGACCTCCTAGCGAGGGACACATCTGGAATAAGATCCAGCCCAGCCTGCCCCAGACCTGACCCTTCCCTGAGACCTCTGTCTGCCCTTGTACCTTCTGCCAAACCAGAGATCCCAATCGCCCCCAGTTTCTGCTGTGCTGGAGGCCAAAAAAGCCAAAGAACCAAACCCCGTTCCCCAGGAGAGTTGCCTTTCCTGAGAAGGCCTTGCCTAGGGAGCTGAAATGAACTGGAGACTTAGTCCTGCCTCTGTCTCCTTCCCTGAGTGATCACGAGTTTGAGTTTGAGTCCATGGATCTGAAAGTGCTTCATAAAGTGGAAAATGCTGAACCAGCATGAGGAAGGGGAACCACCACTGTGTTGTATGTAGACACGAGTGATTTGGAGCCAGGCCTTAAGGGGGCTCTCAGTCTTGGAGGAGGCTGACACACAGCCACACAGCCCTAAGATGGCATGAGTGTCGCAAGAGCCAAGGGATGTGCCAGGCACTGAGAGTGGGGTCAGGGAAGGCCCTGGGAGGGGGTAGCAGGGAGGTAGATGTTGGAGACCAGCCCTGAGGGATGTGTAAGTGTTCTCCAGGCAGACAGAAGATAAGATACATTTTAGGGATGGGAACAAGGGGCTAGAACGAGACCGGTGCCTGACTAGAGCATCCAGTCAGTGATGGGGGAAATGTATCTTAGTAATGTTGGCTTAGTAAGAAGGCCTTGAGATACTTATAGGAAGATTCAGAGTTCCAGTCAGTAAAGCATGAAAATTCTAACGTAGAAAAGTAGCCCTCATAATAAGAATTAATGTTTCTTTTTTTTTTTTAAAGATTTCAAAATAAAGACTCCAAGTAAGAAACAAATTGTCCAAGGCCTGTGTATTACTCAGAAAAACAGCCAATAGCATCTATACACAATTGCGTAATTATGGAAGCTGGCAAGTCCCCAGATCTGCAGGTGGAGCTGAGAAGCTGGAAACCCAGGGCAAGCCAGCAGTTTAATTCCAGTGCACCCCAGGGCCCAATCAAGCGGACACCATCAAATTGTCAAGTGGCTGAAATTAGCTCTCACAGCCTCACATCTACACATGGCAAAGCCAAAGCTGGAGCTGCAGAGCCCTTGGCTGCTGCAATGTGGGACAGAGGTCCAGGACACCCTTTCCCATCCTGGACTCCAGAAATGAGCCAGATGGGGAGAAGCAGCCAGTCCCTGGCCAGGTTAGACTATCAACCAGATAACCCAGCAGGACTTGGGCAAGGAGCTAACCTTGTCTGTTTTAGACAAGACTCCACCAAGGTTTTATACCTCTTGGGAGGAAAAGTGAGGATAAAGGGCTTCAAAGGAACTGGCCCATCAGGGGCCTTGGCAAGAGCAGGACCTTCTCAGTCAGGCATCTGGACAACTGTGCCTCTGTCTCCCTCTACCCTCTGCTCCCCCCCCCCCACCGAGAGTCATTGCTTTCAAAATTATAGGGGACCAGAGATATAGCTCAGTGGCACAGCGGAACTTGCCTGGCAAGCGCAAGGTCCTGAGTTCGATTGCCAGCGCACACACACACATACACACACACAAAGTTATTGGAACTGAAAAGCCCCCAACCTTCCTTTCTTTAATTCTACACCATTATGCAGGAGGAAAAGCAGTTCCAGAGAGCAAGAGACCCTCCCCATAGTTACACAGCTGGTATTAATAGATCTTACTGTAAAAGACCTATAGGTTTTTTATGTGGGGATTTAACATGTAATGGGAATGACAAGTTAAAGCCAGGATCACGGCTATGTGATCCTCTCCCCACCAGCCTGAACCTATAAGGAAAAGATTTACCTATCTGTGTGCCCCCAGTTTTCACACTAAGCCTATCCCAGAAAAGGTGAAGAATCCCTGAAGAATGGCCTCAAGGCCTGGGAAACAAAGGATGAATTCTCAAGGAACAGAATCTTCATGGCCCAGGGTTCATATAAATATGAGTGATGGAAAAAGGAGCTGAGGTCGCTGTATCGCAGGTTCCAGGTTTCAGTTCCTAGGTACACAGGGATATCCTCAAATTTGGAGAGGAATGAAGAGGAGCAGATCTGAGGGGAAGACAAGTACAGCTGGAACCTTGTACTCATGAGTAAAAGTCTGGAGATTGAAGGGACCTGGGATATAGCTCAGCGGCACAGCACCTGCCTAGCAAGCGTGAGGTCCTGAGTTCATTTCCTGGTACTGGAAAAAAAAGTCTGGAGGTGGAAAAGTATAAACCTGTTTAATGAAGGTTCTTGATGTATCTCAGAGAGCAGGATGAAATAGGCATAAAAGGTAGAGGGTTTCAAGTGGAAGCCAAATGGAAAGTCTTGGTCCCCTTGGGGCAGTAAAGAGCCACTGACTGTTTACACAGGTCCTCAGGATGACGATCCCAAGTTTATTTCCAGCAAGTACTGTGGGGGCAGTACACCCCAGAATCCTCAGGGAGCAGGGAAGGTAGGCTGTGCAGTGCTAACATTAGTGTGTATCTGTTTTCCTTCCTGATCAGAATACTTCTGTGGCCATCACCCTTTGGAGCTCAGCACCCCTGAGACTAGGAAGAGATAAAAGCACCCACCAGGCAGATGGAAAAACTAAGATGCAGAGAGATGAATCACAGCAGATCACAAGGCCCAAGGCCCTTAACATTTGCCCCCTACCCAGGAGAGGGTCAATGAGGAAGTAGAAATGCAGAATGTTGAGTCTTCTCTAAGTCACTCAGTGACCAGCAGCCAATCCCTCCTACTGTTTTAGGTGGTTATTTCTCCATAAGGCTGGGCCTTTCTACTGTCCAACAGCCCAGAGTTTATAAGATAACTTAGTTCGGCCACAATGTCTTGATCTGAAGATCATGCCACTGAACAGCCAGATGCAACATTAGTCACTTCCTGAAGAGGGAAAAAGACTTCCCTGGTTACCCAGCCAACAAATCAGGTACTAACCCCAAAGGCTGTTTTCCTGGCCCATCCCTTGGAGCAGCAGAATTGAAGCTTGGCTGGTAAGACCAGAATCTGAATGACCCCAGTCACTGGTCTGGGAGAGAAAGGTTCTGGGGCCAGAGATGGTAAGTCTGAGGCTTCGCAAGTTAAGACCTGTTGTTGCTGTGTCACTGCGCCCCACCAGGAACTTTCTGATGACGTTGGAGGGTGGGGCGAGTCTACGATACTTGAGAACACACCAGGAACAGGGGCTTTCCACCCAGATCCCTGCAAAGTTGCTCCATCATTCTGTCTCACCACAACCATTTCCTTCTCTAAAAACTCCCTCCCAACAGGCCATGAGACCATTTGGGCTCTCAGCACAGAGTAAACCCAGACTGACTAGTTAGCTGTGGTCACACCAGGCCCAGAAATGTCCCAGGAGGCCCTCCCACTTGGCCTCAGCTGAGGGCACGTGGGAAGCTGACCCAAGCTACACCTCTCTGAGAGTAAAAGTAATAGGCTACCAACCCCTGCAGAGCAGGCCAGTGAATAGCTCCCTTGATCCTCACAACTATCCCTGGGGGTAGTAAGAGTTGTTATCAGTGGTTACTATACAGACAAGGAAACTGAACAAGGAAACAGAAGATCCCAGGGTAAGCCCATTTTTCTGTCTGGGCTGTCTACTGCTTAGTAAACTAAAAGTATTGAGTGACCAACTCCCCATGAGGGATGTAATTATTATGTACTGAGAAAAAGCTAGCTAGGCATGATAAAGCGTGCCTGTAATCCCAGCACTCAGGAGGCTGAGGCAGGAGGACCACTGAAAGGTCAAAGCCAGCCTGGATTACATAGTGAGTTCAAGGCCAGCCTGAGCTATGTATGAAAACTCTCTCCAAAAAAAAAAAAAAGTATTTATAAAAATATTGCAGTCCAACATGGTGTCACACGTCGGTAACCTCAGCACTGTGAAAGGCTGAGGCAGGAGTATCACAAGTTTGAGCCCAGCCTGGACCATTTAGTGAATTAGAGAGATTTTTGTCTCAAAATAAAAAATAAAAAGGAGAGGATATACCTCAGAGAAAAGGCCCTGGGGTGAGTCCCCAGTATCGCTTCCCTGCCCTTAAAACAGTTGTAAAGAGGCCATCACCAGTGACGGTTTTATTTCCTTTGTATCCTCCTAACTTACCAGATCAAGCATGTATGATTTTCATAAGAGGAAAGTAGTGTTATTTTCAAGAAGTGAACTGCACATTTCAAGGACTGGGTTGACCTGATCAGCCAGAGCCTCAGCAGTTCCTGAGAAAAAGGCCTGGGGGATTTTGGTTGCCTTCAAACCAGAATGAGTCAGCAGGGCGAAGTGGCTGCCAAAACACCAGGCGAACAGAAACACAGTCCTGGATTAGAGAAGAAAATTTCTCCTGCACCTTGGGACTGGTCCAGCCTCCTTGGAGGCTCAGGGCACAGGAAAACTGCTTTGACACAGAGACCTCACTGCCAAGAGACCTTGGAGAAGAGGCCCTGGGGAAAACCTTCATAGCACATGCTGTTCGCGCACAGGTATGGGCAGGGCTTGAGCAGGGGACTTTCTGGCCAGATAGTGAGCTCCTGTTTGTAGAAATGCAGAGACAGGCTGAAGACTACCTCTACAGAGCAGCTGTGCCAATAATCAATTGCATTAGTGAGCCAAATTCTTATCATAGAGTTTGCAAGACATGAAGGAGAGATACAACCAGCTCAACATCATAGGGAATGTGCCAGAACTATCACAGTAAACAACTGTGGTAATGATGCGAATGGTTTGTTGAGCACTTGTTTTATACCAGGCTCTTTATGCTCAGCATATTACATCCATATCAGGGGTTCTCAAACTTGAGCTATATCATTACAGACGGCTGAGTCCATGTCCTGTGTCTCTGACTCAGTGTGTCCAAGGTGAGGCTAATCCACAGGTGACTTTAATGCTGCTGAGCTGAGACCACACTTGGAAAACCACAGTATACATTATCTTACTTATTTGTTACAACCACTTTATTATAGATATTCTGTAATCATCCGCGTTTCACAACAGCCATCATCTGAGGCTCCTCAGAGGTAAAATTACTGTTTACAGCTTCTAAGTGGAAGAGTCAAGGACTGAATCCAGGTCTTTCTGACCCCAAAGTTTAAATTTAACCAAAACAATCAGTTTTCTCAATTAATTGGTGACTAGAAATCAAGATTCTAATTGTTTGATAACAATAAACCTTGAAAATTGCTTCTTCAAGATGTGAAATAAGAACAAAATTTTTGTCCCTGGTATAGCAGAGTTACCTGTATCCCAGGGGCAGGGAAACAGCAATGTCCTGGGATGGGGGCAGGGAGACAGTGAGTCGGCCCCTCCCCCACACGAGGAGGGGCTCCGGGTTATACCACATTAAGCCCAGGATTTCAACACTCTTACAGCTCGAAGGCCCTCAAGCTATGTGCTGTCTTCTGGAGCAGTAGTTTTTCCCTTTGTTATGATGCCATTCACCAAACACCTTTTGAGCATCTCACTCAACAGAGCAAGGTATGGTAAGATGCTGTTGGCTGAATAATGCTCACTTCAAGAAGTCATGATGGTCCTAATCCCCAGCGCCTGTGAAGTTTACCTTAGATGGCAAGAGAGTTAAGGTTTGACCTTCCGCTTTGTTTTTATGTTTTGAGACAAGGAGTCTCTATATAGACCAGGCTGGCCTTGAACTTGTGATCTATCTGTCTCAGCCTCCCAAGTGCAGGACTCACAGGCCTATACCACATGCCAGACTTTAAATTAAGGGTTTTAGAAGTGCTGTGTGTGTGTGTGTGTGTGTATGTGTGCACGCACAGTACTGGAGTTTGATCCCTGGAGCTCATGCATGCTAGGCAAGTGCTTTATTGCTGAGTTACATCCTCAGATCTCAAAGTAAGGAAATCACATCAAGGATCTCAAAGTGAGGAGATCACCTTAGATTATTATCCAAATGAGCCTGATATAATCACAAGGACCTTTATAAGAGAGATTTAAAGATATGCTGGTTTTAAAGATGGAGGACTATGAACCAAGAAAAGTAGGTCTAGAAAGTAGGAAAGAACCAGATGAGGTGGTGCATACCTATGATCCCAGCACACTGGAAGACAGGCAGCTGGGTCACAATTTAACAACTTAGTGAGACCCTGTCTCAAAATTTTAAAATATAAAAAGGGCTGGAGATCTAGCTCGGTGCAAAGATCTTGGGTTCAACCCTCATTACCTCAAAAAAAAAAAAAAAGAATAGGAGGAGGGAGAAAAGTCAAAGAAAGAAATTCTCTTGCTAGAACCTCCAGGAAGAATGCAGACCCGCCCATGCTGTAATATTGATGTATTTATTTACTTACTATATTTGGTTAGCAGCACTAGAGTCTGGAACATGCTAAACAAGTGCTCTAACTCTGAGCTACATCCTCAACCCCACACCTTGATTATAGCCCCCAAATGACCTATGTTAGACTTCTGATCTCCAGAACTATAAGATAATAGACTGCCTCTGGTGTGAGCAAACAAATGCACATCCACATTCACATTCACACTGCTGCTGCCCTGGATCATGTAGGGCACAGGGGCACAGAGGTGCACATGTAGCTTCTGGCACCCAGGCCTGCAGAGACCACTTCGGTGTTATTTCCACAAGTAAACAATGTGTGACCTATTCCTTCGATAAACATTTACTAAGCACTTTCTCTGCCTCTGGCTTTGTGCCAGATGCCAGCATAGAGAGATGAGTCAGGCAGATTCTCATGGGGATGGGGCTTCCAGTATGGCAGCAGGAAGGGCGGGGAAGCGTGCGGAAATTTAGTACTTTTTCATGTTCAAAATTATACTAAGGGTGTCTCTGAAGGAGGTTCAGTTTTAAAGACAGCAGTCAAGGGAAAAGAGCATTTTCATTTAAAATTACACTTAAAAACCTTAAATTAGATAGACTGAGGCTGAGGGTGCAGCTCAGTGGTAGAACAAGTGCTTAGCATGCACAAGGCTCTCTGGTACACACGAAAAGAAAAGAAGAAAAGAAAAGAGTCATATATATATATATATATATATGTATATATATATATATGGCACAATAATTCTTTTGCACACTCAGGTCTGAGAACACTGACTGATTCAGACAACAAGAAATAACTCAAAGAAAGGCTACCTTGACATATTTGGAACCGAAGCAGCTCTGCCTTTAAAGAGATGACCTCATGCCCAAGGCTGAACTGAGGCTGGGCAGGGATTTCGGGAGCACTCCTGGAGGCTGTAGCACAGACTTGAATTGGTTTTTGGATTAAGTATCCATCATGTTAGCATGTGTTACAAGATGAGCCTGCTTTTGTGAGGAGAATGCCTCATTCTGGAGGGGCACTTTGGGAGGTCAGTGGGTGGAGAGCAGGTTATAAAGTTGGCATTAGTTAAATGTGTCCCTGACTTGAGTCTGCAGGACAAACTCGGTCAGTCCTATTTTATTTTATTTTATTTATTTATTATTATTATTTTTTTTATCGGTACTAGGGATCGAACTCACGACCACACGCTTGCAAGGCAGGCACTTATGCCGCTGAGCTAAATCCCCAGCCCCGGGTCAGTCCTATTATGGAAAAGAGCTGGAACTGTGGGAAAACCTGGGGAATCTCGGAGCTCCTCAAAGTCTTCCCATAGGAGGTGATACTGAGTTCCAGTGAGGACAGGTGGGCATAAACCAGACGAGACAATTACGAGGGAGATTATTCTGGTATTCTGGGTTTGCATGTCACCTCAGCAAGTGGCTGGAGTTGAGACCTCATTAGGAGGCCCAAAAGAGTGACATACAGAGCCACCATGCTCCTCACAGGGCTGCTGAGACTCTCTTCTCTAACCCTGAGGACTTTTGGGAGATCCTTCTTCGTAAACCCTACGTACTGTTTCACTTCCTCAGAAATGCTGGGGATTTCTAAAGACTTGAGATTTCTTGTTTATCTACTGCTTCTGCCTGGGACACATTTTGTTTTCTGGAATGATGTGGGGAGGTTTTGGGAAGACTGATTCTAGACCTTCTCTGGAATTGACTTGCTGTGTGACCATGTCCCTATAACTGCTCTTTGGGACTGGACCCATCCATCTACAAAGTGAGGGTTGAGAGCTGGTTGAAGCCTGCCAGCTTTGATATGTTCTGATGGGATCATGGGTAAAAAGCAGTAGTTAAGCACCTGGCCATGAGTTCAAATCCTGACTCTGCCATTTGTGAGATCTTAAGCAAATCTTTTTCCTCTCTGGGCCTCATCTCTTTATCTGTACAATAGTGACCTTTCAAAAGCATGCTAGGTTGCTGCTCTGGTAAGTGGCTGTGGCCTGGCAAGCCATGGCTGCCCCAGGGCGAGAACCATATCAGCCTTTCCTGAGACCTGAGATGCACCATGTTGGACTTTGGGGCACTGGGAAAACAGGCAGCCACCAGCATGCCGCTCTGGTAAATGGCTGTGGCCTGGCAAGCCACCATATCAGCATTTCCTGATATCTGCGACGCACCATGTTGGACCTTGGGGCACTGGGAAAATGGGCAGCCAGTTCACCCCTCTAGTGGGTGGCTGTCAGCCTACCGGAGCATGAGCTAAGAATCAAACATCCATATCCCCCCTCCCCCAGCAAGTGAGAGCCAGAGATCTGAGCATATCTTGCGAGTTTGACTATATGCGGTATAGCAAATAAGGGGGATTTTCTTCTGCCATCTCTTTGAAGGCAAATATTTTATCTCTGTTTTGCTCCGCTCTGAACAATGATATTGCTCTGTACAATATTCTTTTTTTTATAATTTTGGTATTTCCTTCAATATTGCTCTACCTGATTGAAGGAACAACTATTGTGAAGAAAACCAGATATACTACTGTACCTATTGCTGTTATCCCGATAACCTGCTGTGAGGTTCTGTACCAATTTCACTGCACTGCCTCAGTTGGCTATGTCCTATCTTGTTCTGCTGTATTTTACTACCTTCAAAATAAATAAATAAATAAATAAATAAATAAATAAATAAGAGTGTGCTAGGCAAGCACTCTACCACTGAGCTACATCCTCAGCCCAGAGTGCTCTTTATAGAAGAGAAGAGAAACTGAGGTTCAGAGAGGCAGAGACTTCTCCAAGATCACACAAGTCAGAGCCAAAATCTAGGTCTCCAGGCCTTGGGTTAAATAATTCCCATCCTCTGAATTGTTTAAGGGTTAAATGAGATCATGCACATAAATCATTTGGTGTTGTGCCAGGCCCAGCCAACCGCAGCTGCTGTTATTATGTTTTGTAATAGTTTTGAAGTGGAATGCCTCAGCTTTGCTGATCACAGTGACACAAAACACCTTTAGGGCTTACAACCTCTGCAGACAGCGTCAGAAGATCCTCTAATGGGTGTCCAGGGAAACACCCAGAGTTGGGTGGCTTCTCTTTGGCAGAAACTGGAGAAACTCCCCATGGGGAAACATCTGTTGAGTAGGTGGTGGCTGTGCTAACTTGTGAGTATGAAGATAATTCCAAGACTCCAACTTGCAAGAGTGAGCCTGGGATAGTCTGGGCAGCCCGAATTAGCTCAGGATGGGAAAGGAAATACCCTTTGCCCACAGCTGGCCAGGGGAGCCTGGGGCATGATGGACAGAAGAACCAAGTCTTCCCTAACCAGTGACCAGGCCAGGGATTTAGCTCAGCAGCATAAGCACCTCCCTTGCAAGCATGTGGTCATGAGTTTGATCCCTGACACCAAATAAACAAAACAAAACATATACTGCCTAACCAGTGACCTGCCCTGTCCTCATTCTAATGCTGACAGCCTAGTGTCATTTGCTTATCTGTCTGTCTGTCTGTCTGTCTGTTTCTCTCTCTTTCTTCCCCCAGATCACACAGCAAGTCAGAGCCAGAATCTAGGTCTCCAGGCCTTGGGTGTATGTACCGCTGTCAGCATCAGATAGCCTTTTTGATCCTGTCACATGAGTGAATCGTTGGTTGTTGCCTGGCAATGACAGTTGCCTAGATGTTTTGTATCTCTGTGTTTTATAGGCCACCCAGTGACAGCTGAGCTCCAATCTGAGAGAAAATGTCTTTACTTTAAGGGGCAGCAGGGAGGAGAGTTTCTTGCATTGAAGTACTGACCCAAGCAAGGAAGAGTCAGTACTCTGGGGCATTCTCCCAGGCAGCCTGGAGCCTTCTATCTTTCTAGTGTAGAAACCAGATTCCATGATCCCTTCTCCAGGCATAGCTGAGCTGTGGTGTGGCATTGCATGCAGCAGCAGGTGTTACAAGAGAAAAATCCTACAAGGGCCTTTTAGTCACTATTTGGAGGCACTTTCAGAGAGCAATCTGAAGTCACACCTGGCCTGAAACCTGCCTCTGTCACTCATTAGCTATGTGACCTTGGTCTAGTCACTCTGCCTCTCTAAGCTGGTATACTCATCTGTGCAATGGGGTTAACGCCCATGCCTCATGTCTGCAAGAGCTGATAATGAATGTAAGGTACTAGGTGAAGAGTTAATATCTGTATTAATATCTGCATCAGTCAGGATTCTCCATTGCAAACAAAAAACCCTGCTCTAGGTTACCTAACAGACAAAGGCCAGGAGCGCAGACTGGAAGGCTACAGCCAGAAACAGTATCCCCAGAAAGGCACCCCAGGGAGACACGCAGTGTAGATAGGCAGCCCACACCAGGGATGCTCTGCAGGCTCGCTTCCACCATGACATCTCTCTCTCTCTCTTTCTCTCTCTCTGTACCTGGTATCAAACTCACAAACTTGTGCTTGCCAGGCAAGCACTTAAGCCACTGAGCTAAATCCCCAGCCCTCCTTCTCTTCCCTTTTGGAATCTGGTACAGGAAGAAGAAAGGAGAATCCTGGCTCCCATGCCAGGGCTGCCCTGGAAAACATATATACAAGCGCTATCTACCCTGTGCTCCTTAGAGTGCTTATGTTGTGTGTAGGGAACAAGCACCACTGCTCTGTTGTCAGAGCAGCCCACCAGGATCATAACTCAGTCTAAAGAATTAGAGAGACAAAAGTCTTACTGTTTCTGGTCAGGGAACCAAGAGATGTTCCCTCTCATGAGGGTAAATTTTTATCTACAGTTTGTGAAAAAAAACTACAACAATAGAAGAATTAGAGATTCAACTTTAGAAGGAGAAACAAAATTACTTTATTTGAAAGGGAAGAGAAATAGGGAACAAAATAATTTTATTGGAAAAGGGAGAGACAGAGATAGACAGCCACTTTTTTTTTTTTTTTTGTACCAGGAATTGAACTCAGGACCTCAAACTTGCCAGGCAGGAGCTACACCACTGAGCTACTTCCCCGGTCTTAGACAGTTACTTTAACAGGTGGGATAAGGAATAAAATGGGGAGTCCAAAGCCAGAACTTGGGAGTCTTTGCTCTAAGCCTCTTTTATTACATGGAAAGAAAGGGATCGCCCCTTCAGAGTTGTTATTACTGGTATCTGAGACCCCTGATTTGGCCATGGCCCCTTGTGTTGCCTATGTGTACATTTGTGGAAAAGCACTTCTTTGGTCTCTTTGTGCTGCCCAGGTGTTTATCTTGTGAGATTTACAGCAGAATTACATTCAAGGCCAAGTTAGTGAAAAGGAAAGTGCATTTTAGTGTATTAATATGATGAGAATAAAAAATATATATGCACTTATATGTATGGGTATGTGAGTGTTTAGGTGTTAGTGTATATTTTAGATGTTAAGTGAATTTTTATAATATAGCCCCCCCTTTATTTCTTTTGTGCTTAATTAGTGGTGGAGGGAGGAGGGGATTGTACCTTGGCAGGAAGTGAGCCAGGTCAGCTGGGCTCATCAGCTCTCTCTGTTTGTTTTTTTTTTTTTTTTTTTGCTACTTCTCTAAGCTGGGGGGGGGGGTTAACTTTACCAGAAAACTCACTAAGCCCCTTTAACTTTCGCTGCCTGTCCCCCAACTTTCCCTACACTTACAAGACTAGAAGGATATTAATATTATGACAATGCATAGATTTGAAAACTGAGGCACAGGTCAGCATCCCTAAAAAGATCACACAGCTATTAAGGAGTAAAATCAGGACTGGAACCCATGCATCTGGTTCCTGTGCGTTTAAACACTCTGTTCCTAGTGTCCTAGGCTAGAACTCAGAATGAGAGGCAGTGTTCTGCATTACTATGACCAGGTAAATGGGGGAATGGGTTTAATTCATTCATGCAAATTTAAATGCCTTCTATGGCTCAGGCTTTGTGATCAGCACCTAGCAAGATTGATGTGATCTCTGACTTAAAGTAACAGAGGCCTAGTGGAGGAAATGAACAGAAAATAAGCAAATAAAATATTTACCAAAAGAGCAATAAAGCAAAGAATGAGAAAATGATGACTGAGGCAGCCTTGCCGGTGGGAAGGACTCTCCTTGGCTCTTTTTTTTAAGTTCAGTAACACTGGCCTTGGTGCTCTGTGAAATAACCAAGCACAAGTAGAGCTTTTCATTGGCTGTTTCTCCTGCTTAGAAAGGGGTTGCTCCAAGCAAACAAACCAGGCTGCACAGCAAGACTTTGTGGTAAATAAATAAAAGGTTCCTCTAGTTACTTTTTCACCTCTCTAAGATTTGGTATAAATATTGGTTTCTCAGGCTGAGAGGAATGTCAGTAGTAGAACACTTACTTAGCATGTATGAGGCCCAGAGTACACACCCCAGAGCTCCCCCTCCAATGAATAAACATCGTTTCTTAGGGAGACCTGTCCTGATACCACTGTTTGATTTTGTTTTGTTTTGTGATGCTGGGAATTGAACCCAGGGCTTTGCACATTGTAGGCAAGTGCTTTGCCACTAAGCTACACTTCAGCACTTGGCAGCACTATTTGAATCTCATCCTCCCCCTTCCTCTGTCAGCTTACCTTATCTTCTCATCATGCCCTTCTCTTTGTTTTTCCCTTAGCCCTTACCATTTTCTAGCATTATTTGTGTATTCAATATGTTTACAACCTCTCTGCTGTACTTTGTAGAACATAAGTACCACGTGAGAGCAGGGATCCTTGTTCTTTTCCCTGAACAATGTGTGGCACATAGTAGGTGTTCAAGAACATGTGTTAAATGAACATAAATAACTTCCCTGGGGTCACACAGCTGGGCAGCGGTATGGGTGTGACTTGAATCCAGTGTTATTTGGTTCCAAAACTAGTGTCATCTTCCTAGGGCTCTTATATAGCTGAAATGAGTTCACATGTTAACCACTTATAACAGCACCTGGTAGAAAGGTTATTGTGCTATAAAAATAAAACAACATTGAGTTGTTATTAATACAGAGGAGGGGGCTGGGGATTTAGCTCAGCGGCATAAGCGCCTGCCTTGCAAGCCGGCGGTCATGAGTTTGATCCCCGGTACAAAAAAAAAAAAAAAAAAGCCGGGCGTGGTAGCTCACCCCTGTAATCCCAGCACTCGGGAGGCAGGAGGATCGTTGCGAGTTCGAGACCAACCTGGGCTACAATGTGAGCTCGAGGCCAGGCTGAACTGCATAATGAGACACTGTCTCAAAAAAGACAAAAAAAAAAAAGTAAAAATAAAAAAATACAGAGGAGGGAAGTTTTTTCTTCCTGGGTGCCACAGGCCTGTCATCCCAGCTCTGGGGGACTGAGGCAGGAGGTCTGCAACTTTCAGCCTGGCCTAGGCTTCCTGCCAATTTAGAAAAAAACCATGTTTCTCAAAACAAAGAAGTTTTGAAAGGACTGGGATATAGCTCAGTGTAAAGACCTTCAACCCCCAGCACAACAAAATCATTAAATAAAAGTGCATTCAGCTCTTCCCGGTAGGATTTCAAGTCTGGATCCTACCCAAGGATCACAGGGAGGGAAAATACAGGTGAGCCTGCCTAGGGTCCCTCCTCTCCACAGCCCCGCCCACTTTGCAACTGACCTGCAATTGTTCACCCACAGGATTGCAAACACACAGATTTCCTGTGTTTTGAGAAAGGGGAAGTGCAGCCAACGATTTATCATGAGTCACTTGTTTGGTGAAGGAACCCCTAGCAGTTGGCAAAAAGTAGCCAAAGGAGAGCTATCTGGTGAGAGAAAGGAGACCTGAATCCAGGATTGTTGCTGCTTCAGCTGACTAATGAGCAAGTCACCTCCTGGGCCTTAATTTTCTCAACTGGAAAATGGAGCAGTAGTCTTCACCTCCCCAACTTCTTCCCCAGATAATTGTACTAATATTGATGGATGCCTGTGTGTGATCAACTGGGAATATGTAAGCAGTGTTCAAACAGAGGAGCTTGGAATAGCCACCAAATCCAGGGGTTAAAAGTATGCAGATTAACCAGGTATGATAGTATGAGTCAGTAATCTCAGTACCTTGGAAGGCTGAGGCAGGAGGATCACAATTTGGAGTCCAACCTGGGCAATTTAGCAAGACTTTGTTTCAGAATATAAAAAGGGGGGCTAGGGATTTAGCTCAGTGGCATAAGCACCTGCCTGGCAAGTGTGAGGTTATGAGTTCGATCCCCAGTACTGCCAAAAAAAAAAAAAAAAAAGAATTTAAAACTGGTTGGAGATGTAGCTCAACGTAAAGATCCTGGGTTAAGTCCCCACTACTAGAGGGGAAAATAAATAAGTAAATAAATATTCTGCCCAAAAAAGTATGTACAGAAAAATCCTAACCCTGTTTTTTGAGCAGATGGTGTTACCCTCATACAAGGGACCCTAGAGGACATCATGTATCATGGAAAGCCCACTGCCGGCCCTTAGAGAAGAAACTGAAAATGCGCCTGCAGCAATCTTAATGACCGAGGTTACCCAAGCAGCTGTTCACAGTACTAGTAAATGTCGGACAGCTGATGGCCACCTCTGAGCACCTCTTATAATTGTAAAGACCAAAGGTAACTTGTATCAATTTCATATTCTCAATAAATTTAGTATTAAAAATATTTATACAAGTTGTCCTATTCCCGAAGTGTGTATACATGCTTGGTGGACTTTGTGTATATACTATGAAGTCACTCAGACCTGAATTCAAATTTTGTCTTACCACTTTCTATTCGTGTGTCCCTGCTCAAATGATGGAAGTACTTGAATCTGAGTTTCTTCTCCTATGAAGTAGAATTTTGGATTCCTCAGCTGTGAAATAATAGTTTATCTGGTTTTCCGGATTAATGAGATAGGATTATCAGGAGTTAGGAAAGAAACTAGATGTCTTGGGCCTATAATCTCAGCACTCTGGAGGCTGAGGCAGGAAGACTGTATCAAGTATCAAGTTCAAGGCCAGCCTGGACCACATAGTGAGACTCTGTCTTTAAAAAACAGGAAAAAATAAGTTAGGAAGAAGCTGGGCTCCGTGGGCCCTCAGGAATGATGATTTGTTTTCAGTCTGGGATAACCTTTTACCTCCACTTCCTCCTCCCCTTCCTATGCGCTACCTTGTTCTGTCCTGGCCCTGCTCTGAGACTGCTTCTAATAGGCCTACCCCAACATCTCTCAGGCCACAAGTAATTGTTAAAATAGGGTTTGCTTTATTGTGTTTTGAGTACTAAAAATTGAACCTAGGGCCTGTGAGCTAAACTATATAATCCAAGTCCTTTTCTTGGCGGGGGGGGGGGGGGGTG
Source organism: Hydrochoerus hydrochaeris (assembly GCA_004027455.1). Taxonomy (NCBI): domain Eukaryota; kingdom Metazoa; phylum Chordata; class Mammalia; order Rodentia; family Hydrochaeridae; genus Hydrochoerus; species Hydrochoerus hydrochaeris. Next base: position 218,476 of record PVLA01002370.1, on the reverse strand, counting down.
TACCAGGGATCAAACTCACAACCTCACACTTACCAGGCAGGTCTTACACCACTGAGCTAAATCCTTGGTCCAACCCCAGTAATGTTTTTGTTTTGTTTTGTTTTGTTTTCTGGCACAGGGGGATTGAACTCATCACCCTGTGTTTGTCAGGAAGGCGCTTATGTCACTGAGCTAAATCCCCAGCCCCAGCCCCAGTAGTTTTTTTAAAAAAAATTTGAGACAAGGTATCACTAAATCCTTAAATAACCCTTTGCTGGGCTGTAGTTTGTTGTCCTCCTGCCTCAGCTTCTGACAATGCTGAGACTATAGGCTTACACTATCAGGGCTGCTTTATTTGTTCCTTACTGATGCAAAAGTAGTAAGTTCATAGTAGTAAAAAATGAGTTTTTATTTATTTATGTTTATTAGAGAGTGAACCCAGGGCCTTAACACTAAGTTACATTCCCAGGCTTTATATTCTTTTTTTTTTTTTTTTTGGTACTGGGGATCAAACTCATGACCTTGCACTTGCCAGGCAGGCGCTTATGCTGCTGAGCTAAACCCCTGCCGCCCCCCCCCCCAGCCCTTATATTCTGAGAGAAATTTTGATAAGTCATTAAATTGCCCAGGCTGTACTTAAATTTACAGTCTTCCCACCTCAACCTTCCAGAGTGCTGGGATCATAGACCTGCACCACCAGGCCCAGCCCAAAACACTGTTTTTAACTAACTATATAAAAAGAATAAAACATACATTACATATATATCACCACCTAGAGATAATCACTCTTAACTGTTGGGGTGACTGTCCTTCCAGATTCTTTTTCTCATTGGAGATTGAACCCAGGGTCTTTCACACCGAGCTATACTCACAAATCTTTTTGGGTCTCACTAAACCAATCAATTGCCCAGATTGGGATTGGGTTTTTGATCTTCCTTGCCTCAGCTTCTCAAAACACTGAGATTACAGGCAAGCACCATCATGCCTTGCTCCAGATCTCTTTTGAACACATATGTAAGAGGATGTCAATTGCAAATGTCCTGATCTTTTGGGCTTGGGGCCCAGGCAATGAGTGCCAAGGAGCCCTCCACTTGTTAAAGTATGGAGAAACTGGTTCTACCAGATTTAACTCATTAACCCATCACCCACTGTGTGTGTGTGTGTGTGTGTGTGTGTGTGTGTGTGTGTGTGTGTGTGTGTAGGAAGGCCCGAGGTTGAGAAGGGCCAAGTAAACTATTGGCTGTTCTGTGGCTCCCACAACACCATCTTTCACTGCCAGACAGGAGGTATGCTTCCTTCCTCACTTCACGAGACTGGGACTTAAAGGAATCTGTGAATCAAGAGGAAAGGCAAGTGCAAAGCAAAAGCCCTGGGCTGGAGTATATTTATTGGGAAAGTGTGTGCTTAGCACAGGAAAGTACCTGGGCTGCATCACCAGCAGCAACAAAAAGAAATGAAACAAAGCAATAGCTCCTCCTTCTTCACCTGCTGGCCACCAGCCACCAGAAGGGAGCTTGTCTTGCTGAAATGTCACAGTCCACTGAGTCACCTGCCTCCCTAACTACATATGAAATATCTGAGACAATCTAGATCGTGTTTTCCCTGTCCCCTAAACAAGCCCTGTTGCTTAGCTGCTTAGCTGATTCTTGATAAATGTTCTGGGAAATGAAGGGGAGCCTGAAGAAGTAGAATACAGAAAGAAAATGGATTTTGGAACTGTTCCCATCTAGTTCAAATTCTGATTCTGCTACTTTTTTTTTCTTTTTCCCTTTTTGTTTTGTTTTGCAGAGAGAGAGGGTCTCCCTATGAGCTTTAAGCTGGTCTTGAATTCACTATGTAGTCCAGGCTGGCCTCGAACTTGTAGCAATCCTCTTGCTCCCAAGTGCTAGGATCATAGGTGTGTGTCATCACACCTGGATCTGCTTTTCTAGCTAAGTCTTTAACCTCATTTTTCACACTTGTAAAATGAGGATAACTTGAGTATGTGTTTTGCAGAGCTTTGGATGAAATGAATTGAGTAGTACATAGTTGATGTTTCATCAGTGAAGACTGTCAGCTGTAGAGGATGAGTAGCAGTGCCATAGCTCAGCGGTAGAGCACTTGCCTGGCATGTATGAGGCCCTGGGTTCCTTCCCTGGCACTGTCAACAAAAGAAAAAGAATGAATAGTGGGACAGGAGGATACAGCAATGGGAGAACATTCATCTAATGTGTCAAGGCATTGGCTCCCATGCCCAGAACACTCTTTCAATTAAAAAAAAAAAATGAATGAATGAAAACACAGTAGTTCTGGAAGTTGTAAACTAGCAGGGCTGCCTGTTTCCTGTCCGAGCTGATACAGTAATGAAATGTCTGCATCCTGACTTCCTTCCTTGCTTCCTCCTCAGTCCTCATCTATCTTCTAGCAGCAACAACAGCTGCTGTTTGTATCGCAATTTACAGAAACTTGATGGCCTCATCACATTTAAATTCCTCAATAATCCTGTGAGGTCTACTTCGTAATTCCTATTTTACAGGTCAGGGAGCTGAGACCTAGTGAGGGCGTATGACTTGCCCAGGGACACAAAGATCTGAGAGTTACAGGTATCTCTGATGGCCTTCCCAACTGAATTGACTTAGCATGTTCTTGAACACCCCTTGTGAGTTGAGCACTTGAAATGAGTGCTTCTGTCATAAGAGGAAGAAAAGGTATGCAAATCAAAATACCTGTAAATGCATGGTAAGAGCTGTTTTTAGTGGGCAAAAATACAATGAAAAGGCCAGGCAGTTCTTTTGCTGAGAACAATTGGCTGGGAAGCAGGTACCACCACCCTTTGCTAGTTCTATGGCCTTCAGCAGGTCACTTCACCTTTCTGGGCCTTAATTTCTTTGTCTTTAAAACGGAAGTTAAAATAATACAATGTCCCTTTTACAATCTCTGTAGAAATAACAGATAAAGTGTGGAAAGCAGTTAAGTAGCACAGTGTCTTGCACAAACAAGACAGCAGCTCAGGAGGTTGTATCTGATAGATGCCAGGCAGGGGTCTTCTGATTCCTTGAGTCCCTCTTAGGATGAGCCCATGTACCACAGTGGTAGACAGTTTGCCCAGTCTGCTTGAGGCCCCAGGTTTGCTCTCCAGCATGGGGCTGGAGGGAGACAGGTTGCAAATTCCTGGGAGGTCTTATTTCTCCTAGTTTAGCTCCTGCTTCAGCCTGTAACATCTTCTCTCTACAGCATAGCAAAGCAGATGCAAAATTTGGCCCTGCAGCTATTTCCACAAATACGCCAAACACCTCAGCTAGGGCAGGCTGTCTGGGTGTAACAGAATTTTTTAGAGTTCCAGGCAGACAGATTACATTATAGTTACCAAAAAAATCCTCAGAGGGAACTAAAAAATTCATTATTTCCAAGACAGTCTCTGCTGGCTCTTGTTTATCTTCAAACTATCCCCAGCCCCTCAGGGGCCATTTCTCCTACATCCTGGTAATGGACATCCGCATTGTTAGGCTGCTGACCTCCACTGTTACTAACAGATCTCCAATTCCCCTCTGAGCATTATCCTGCAGCTTGAAGGCTGGGGGTCTCAGGGGTCAGCTTCCCCCGAAGCTAGCCCCTCTCTAACTCATGTAGCTCCACAGGATGGCAGAAAACATTTGCAGGCATTCATAGCAATTGGCCTCAGTGGGTGGGCAGACCGACGGACAGACAGCTTTGGCTAACTTCATGCTGCCTACCATTCCCTAGTATCCTGAGCTCCTGCATCCCACTTCCTAAATCCTGTCCTCCAGATTTGGGCAGACTGAGAACCCCACCCCAGCCCAGTTTCTCAATATGGGTCCCCTTGTTTCAAACACCAAAAGCAGCAGGACATGGGGGTGGGGATCTGTAACCCCAGTGCTCTGGGAGGCTCAGGCAGGAGAATCACAAATTCAAGCCCAACCTGGGAAACTTAACAACTTAGTGAGACCCTGTCTCAAAATATAAAAGTTTAAAAAGGGCCTGGGGATGTACCTCCGTGCAAAAGCCCTGAATTCAATCCCCTGTACAACTACGTGAATCAGTTAAAACAAGCATCCAAACCCATTTTGAGAGCAGATCCAAATCCAGATCCTCTCTTTGTTGCCTCTACAACAGCTCAGAAATTCAAGCCCTAAACAGTTTTTCAAAGTATTTACTTAATGAAAGCTGCACTTTCTTTCCTTTGGGTAGAAGTCATGGTGGAGGGTCTATGAGCTACACCTGGTCCCTGGGGAGGTGGGTGTGCGGTGGGGGTGAAGGTGTTAAAAAACCAAACTGACATTTAAAAATTGAGATAGTGTTAATAATACTGTAGTCTGGATTTGTGGGTTTTCTCATAAACTCAAAAAATGTGGCATCATAGGACAAACAGTTCTCCCAAGATGTGTGCTGGCTTCAATGAAGAGAAGGGTCCGTGCCCTTCGGGTTTTTCTTATAACTCTGCCCACTGGCCTTATTTATCTTTCTCTTTTAGGAAATTTGTGGTCTTTGTTAACAGGTATTTTGGTGCCCACCTTCTGCACCATCATTATTATTATTGGGGGAGGTACTGAGACTGGAACTCAGGACCTTACACTTGCCAGGCAGGTGCTGTGCTTCTGCACTATATTCCCAGCCCCTATTATTATTGTTGTTGTTGTTGTTTATTAGACAGGGTTTTGCTTTGTAGTTCAGGCTGGCCTAGAACTCATAGCAGGCAGTCCAACTGCCCTAGCCACCCTAGTGCTGGGATTACCTACAGTTTGGACCCCTACACCCAGCTACTGCTGCATGGCTATTGTTAAATTGAGTCTGGGAATTTGTCAGGCTCAAGATGGGGAAAGGGCATTCCAGTCGGAAGGACTGCAAGCGCAGTTAGGGCACTATACAAGTGCTCCTCGAAAGGGTAGGAATACAGAGGGCGGGGGTCTCCAAGGTAAGGGAGGAGGGCTGAAGAGAGCATGGCACTTGTTCATGAAGGGCTTTAATGTTTTCTTACAAAGCAAGGGGAGTCCACGTGGCGTTTAGAGTCATTTTATGTATAGCAGGTATTTATTTCTGCGGTGCTGGGGTTGGCACCCCGGGCCTCACGCCCGCCGGTTCGCTATTACTGAAGTATTCCCAGCCCCGCGGGCATTAGAGAAAGGCGGCTGGGACGCTCAGGGTGAACCCCTCCACCGACGCGGCGGGGATGCTGAGGGCCCGCCGCCCGGGCGGTGGCAGCGGCTGCGAGGACTGCGGAGCAGGATCTGGCGCAGCCTCGCGTGACCTTGGCGGAGAGCGCGGCGGACGCTGCGGACGCGCCCCTCCCCGCGCTGCGGCAGACTGCGGCGGGATCCCGGGCGGCGGGGGGCGGGGATGCCGGTCTTCCCTGCGAGGCGGGGGTGGGGGGTAGACGAGGGGAGGCCGACCACGTGGCACGGCCACCAGGCTCAGCCTGATTGGTGGGTCCCTCGCGCGCGCGGGCGCGCCGGGGCTGCTCGGGTTTCCGGGCACCGGGCCCACCAGACCCTCGTCCGCCCTAATCCTGCCGGCGGTGCGGCCCGCATTCGAGAAGTATCCCTGACTCTGGCAAGAGCTACGACCTTTCCCGTCCCCTACTCCTCTGCTTCCCTCCCGCCACCCACCGCCTGCTCGCCTTTTTCTGGTGCCCAGCTTTACTTGGGCTGGCTGAAGCAGGTTTACCTGATGTGCCACAATTTTTCTTTTGCAGGGGTAGGGGGTGTTGAGATAGGGGCCCGCTGTGTAGTCAGGCTGGGACTCTGAGTAGTCCTCCTGCCTCAGCCGACTTGCTACAGTTTTTCATGTTGGAGCAATTCAGTTTAATTTCGTGGCTGCGGTCCTGGATTGAAAAATATCTGCAAACGCCACCGCAAGCCCTGTGTATCTCAACCTCACCTTACTACCTCTCCAACAAGAGCCGTGACAACCCCCTCTCTTGCTGCTCCCTCTAATCTATGACTAGAACCTGTTAAATGTACCTCCGGAATATTTCTTGAGCTCCATTCTTAGTATTTTTCCTTCTTAGTATTTACCCTGTCTTGTAACTATGTTTATGTGTTTTTGTGTAGGCTTTTCCCACTGGACTGGAAGCTCCATGACAGCGTCATTTCTGCTTATTTCTGTAGCACCAACAGACACCAGGTGTAGCATAGCTTTAAAGTTACTCTTCTTTCTAAAAATGCCTTAATTTTAGTCCAAGAAATGAACAGACAGTAGGTAGGTTACCAAGTGAAAAACCAAACAAAATTTATTACGTTCCTGAAGCCCTGGGTTTAGTAGCAGCAGCACCACCGCCACAAAAATAATAAAATTTTAAAAATCCATAGGTAGAAGTACCATAGAAAAAACATGCCCTCCCCTCACACAAAAAAAAGTTCAGGTGGTTGAAGTTTGTAAAATATTGTGTGTTACACAAAATAATAGGGGTTCAGGGCGTCTGAAGGTGGGGAGATGCTAGCTCATGCCTTGGAGGTTTAGCAGGGTGATGAAAGTCTGCCTTAGAATTCAGTTAGTCTCCTGGAGCTGCTTGAAGACCATCTGTGCCAACTTATCTGGGCCAGGTGTCACACCCCTAATCTCCCCTTCCTGAGAAAAGATCTTTCTTAGGCTGATATGGGGATCGTAGAGAGGAAGCCTCTATTTGTGTCTGCTGCTTTCTTCACTAATGTAGATAGATGTAAATTCCTTTTACTAAACAGATTTTCAGAGCTATTTCTGTCTGCAGTTTCTCTGAATAGCCTTCTTGAAATATACCAATGAGATAAATTTAGGGGAAGCATAATCTGTATTCCACTCAGGCACCTAGTAGGTGCTTAATAAATGCTAATTAAATACATGCATAAAAATGCATGCATGAATGAATAGATAGATGTATAGCAAGTATGTGCTGGAGGAGACAGGGGAAGAGTACAGATTTTAAGACAAAATACAGCCTTTCCTCAAGAAATTTTCCTTAGCTGAGTGTAGTGGCTCATACCTGTAATCCCGGTATCCTGGAAGGCTGAGGTAGAAGGATTGCAAGGTCAATCCCAGCCTGGGCAGTTTAGCACTTTAGACCTTGTCTCAAAATATAGAAATAAAAAAGACTGACAGTGTAGCTCAGTGTGACACACACTCTTACCTGACTAGGTCCAAGGAGGTTCCTGAAGCTGAGATAAGGAATTTAACCCACACTTGTATAGAATAAATTTGTGGGTTTACTAACTCCCATCATGGAAGAAAGAATTTTCAGGACTAATCAGTAAGAAACAACAGGAAGGACTTTATTAGGTGGAAATTAAAGGGTACACATTCGAAGGAATACAGTGTGTGAGACTCAAGAGAGAAACATGCCTTATTTTTTGGAAGTGGAGACACTTATGCTTCTCTTGAGGGGCTGAAAACCCTGGGAAAAGGCGGGTCACTCCCAAAAGGGAATTGGCCCTTTCTACAGACATAGGCCCAGTTTTAAAAAAAGAAAAAAACAAAAACAAACCACAGGTAATTTGAACATTCTTCAGATTCTCTCAACCTGTTCCTTTATCTTAGGATCAGGCTTCTGCTCTTTACTTTTTCAGCTAAGCATATTTATGAACTTTCAGTATTTCTGGGGAATTTTAGATGTGATGATTTGAAGGACAAGGGAATGTCCACATTGATCACCATAACTGATGGAGGCCCAGAAGTTGCAATCTTTTTAAAAGTACAATTTTTAGTGTTGATTTCCTTGTTGTCTTTTATGTTTTAATTGTTCTTACCTCAAAGCCATCTATCCAGCCAACATGCACTGAAGCCTTCTTTCTGAGTAAGACTCCATTTCTGCCATCCCTTTTTGTCATTAACCTAGAAAACAGGATTCTGGTATTGCAGGAGACAGAAGAGACCAGGATTTAGACCGGTTTCCCAGGCTGGCTTTGCCACCTTCTGGCTGTGTGACCACAAGTCTTCTCTCTGAGGCTCACTTGAAAATGCAGATAGCAATACCAGCCTCACAGGGCTGCTGAAAGATATGAATGAGATAAATGGGAGCAGCAGCTGTCAGGTTTTACATTGATGTTGGGGGTAGAAAGATGACCATACCATCCAGTTTGCCTGGAACAGAACAGTTGACACCAGTTGAATGAAAGCAATAGCATTCTCATTCATTCTCAAAGAATCCTGGTTTAGACAATAAGTTGTGGGTCTCCCTAGTGATAAATGTGACACTGGAGTTATTCACAGTGTGCCCTGGACTCAAAAGGGGGTGGTGGTGGAGTTCAATTGTAGGAGGAGGGTTACAACCATGGAAATGGGCCTAGAAGGATTACACCAAGAGAAGAGGGACAGGAAGGGTTTCATAGGGAGAAGGAGCAGCCTTAGCAAAGAACCAAGGCATGATAATTCTGGGCATGTTAGATAACACCAAGAAGGCCAAATGGCTTTAGTCCCGGGAGATAAGGCTTTCTACAGCAGTAGCTATAGAAAATGTTTGGTTAGAGATAGACTTGAGACATTCACATCCCAAAAGAGACCTCCCAGGGGGCTGGAGATAAAGTCCAAGCAAGAGACCTAGGGAATTAAACCAGGGGAGTGCCTATGAGCCTAGAAAATGGGGGGAGGCTCCATAAAAACTCAGGAGGTTAGATGGATAGAACTCAGTTGTGGGGGTTCAGAGACAGGTCAGAGGCAGGAGGATTTGTGGGGCACACTATAACTCTAGTGTCACATTTATTATTAGGGTGACCCACAACTTCCTATCAGCCATTCATTGAGACAGATGGGATGAGAAAGGGCCAAGAGACCCAGGAGATAGGAGGTGAGCCAGATCAGGCTGAGCAGGCCTCCTTTCCTCCTGACTTGCAGGGAAAGGGGATCACAACAGTTAGGAGTCAATCTTGTAGCCAGAGGCAAGAGCTAGGGCCAAGTCAAGACTCAGTAACACATAATTAAAATTAGATTGCAGAGCAATTTTGAAAGAGAAAGCTCAAAAATATAGTTTCAAGGCCAGATGTGGTGGTGCATGCCTGTAATCCTAGCACTTGGGAGGCTGAGGCAGGAGGACTATTGCAAATTTGAGACCAACCTGGGCTACGAAGTGAGCTAAAGGCTAGCCTGAACTGTATAGCGAGACTCTGTCTCAAAAAGAGAAAAAAAAATAGCTTCAAGAAAAGAATAGGCATTATAGTCCAGCCTCACTGTATATATATCACTTTTCTTGATCGCCACAATGCCCTCCTACTTAATAGCTTAAACTCTGAACTCTTCAACCTGGCATTTAAGGCTCCTGGTCCCCTAGTCTTAACCTATCTCTGGTGAACATTTCATATTTTTATCTGTTTGTTGGCCCTTGTGATAGCATAGTTCCTTCCTTTTTCCTTTTTATTTTAGTTCCTTCCATTTGGGTTTATTTGTTTGAGACAGGGTCTTGCTATGTAGTTCAGGCTGGTCTCAAACTCATGTCCATCCTCTTGCCTCAGCCTCCTTGAGTGCTAGGATCACAGGCATGCACCACCACACCCCAGCCTTTCCATTTCTTACAAACTGGTCAAGTCCTACTTGGCCAGTTCATCCACAGGAAAGCCCTTCCTGACCACCACAGGTCTGTCAGAGCTTTCTGTACACATTCTTGCCACTAAATACCCAAATGATCTTTCCTTTCTGTAACCCTCATAAAACTATGTATTTTGTTTCCAGGACCCTACTGCCTGGCAAAGGGCTTCATGCAAAGTGTAAGAAATGTGAATGAGTGAACAGACGAGAATCCTTCTCTCCATGCCATCTCTCTGAGTCACTTTTTAGTTTCTATCAAGGAGAGACACAGAATAAAAAGTGGGAGGACTTGCTTTAGTCTTTGTTTTTAAGGGTGATGATGATTCAGGAGGAAAGAAAACCCAGTAGAAATGGAGCCAAAGTCCAGTGGCAGTTTTGAGAAATCAGTATTTTCCCTTGGAGGTGGGAATGGAACCCAAGGCATCATGCATGCTAGGCAAGCACTTTGCCACTGATTTACACCCCTGCCTCCTATGAGAAGTTGGTTTTTTGCCAAAGCACTAATGGTGGCAGTTCTGTTTGTTTGGTTGGCTGGTTTTTGGTTTAGTGGTACTGGGAACTGAACCCAGGACCTCTGTACTGAGCTACATTCTCAGTCCTTTCATTATATGTTGGCTAAAGTTCTTGCTAAGTTGCCCAGCCTGGACTTGAACATTAGATCCTTTTGCCTCAGCCTCAGAGTACTGGGATTCCAGCTGTGGACCATCACACCCAGTTGATGGTGGCAGTTTTGAAATGAAATTGACGTTAAGAGCCAGTAGCAAAACAAGCAAACATTTAAAGTGCTGCTTCTCAGCAAGCTAGGGTTCTGATAGCTGTTTCTGTCAACTCCACAGAGAAAAGCACCTGAAAAGCATCCAGTTCTGGCTGGAATTAGGCTTCTTGATCTTTCAGCACACTCTGATCCAAGAAACAAGGCAGCCCTTGCTCTGCCCTTCTCAAAGGGCAGCCCACAACTGATCGATCGTGATGTTGGGTGCTGAAGACAGGGTCAGATGACTGTCAGCAACTGTGGCCAAGATAATGCTTCTTACCAAATTAGCCCATGGTTTCCCCCATTTCCCAGCCTCCTTGCAGTTAGATTGGGCCCATGTTCTAGTTCTGCCTATGTGAGTAGAATAATGTGTGCACAACCCCCCAGCTCTCTTTCTTCTATGGAGGCAATCCTGAAAGCTTTGTGTTGAGAGGCTGGCACCCATGATGGAAGTGGTCTGACTCTGAGTGTGCTGAATGGAATGAAAGAGAGCTACCTTGTAAAAGTCTTGACCCTCACAAGCTTTACAGGAGTAGAAAACACTTATGTTAAGTCATTGAGATACTTGGTGCACTCGGTACCACAACAGAGACTAATCTATTTTAATTAACATATAGACAGTAATTGTGTTGCTATCTAATATCATATCTTCTTCCTACTTGAGAATAACACCCTCATCCCAGGACTCTTTGGTATTACTAAATCCTTTGGTCACTTTTCTGTTCTTATCTTTCTTGATTTCTCAGCAGCATTTGTCACAATTGACCACTCCCTCCTGGAAAGAATTTATCTTGGCATCTGTGACATCATGCCTGTTTGGTTTTCCTCTTATGTCATTGGTCCTTGCTTCTCAGCTTTTTTTGTTGGGTCCTCTTTCAGTGGTTTTTTGTTGTTGTTACTTCAAAAGTTTGGAGATTCTGGGACCTGATTTTAATATTGCCTGTGAAAAGACAGAAGAACTGTATTCGTTATAGCTGTGTGTGTGTGTGTGTGTGTGTGTGTGTGTGTGTGTGTGTGTGTGTGTGTGTTGCTGAGGAATCCAGGGCATGCTAGGCCTCTTCCACTGAGCTACATCCTCAGCCCTCTTTAAATTTTGGCAGAGACTCACTAATTTGCCCAGGCTGGCCTTGTGATCCTTCTGCCTTAGCCTCCTGAGTAGCTAGGGCTACAGGTGTGTTCCACCATGCCCAGTTCTACTGTTCTTCATTAATGAACCTTTATTTGTATATCTACTTACTTGATGTAATTAATTTTGGTGCTGGAAGATTAAAACCTGGGACTTCTACTCATTACCTCATTATTTGAATGCTCTATGACTGAGCTACATCCCCCACCACAGTGCTCCTATTTTTGTACTCAGCTAGCAAACAAAAAGCAAAAACAAAAAACAAAAAAAACCCAAACAAACAAAAAACCCTACCATTGTCAGGCTCTCTTGCAGCTAAATACATCATTTTTGACTGAGTGATTTATATTTTGGCCACATTTAAGCAAAAATATATAGGACTTCAAGTTGGGTGTGGTGTTGTCATCTGTAGTCCCAGCAATCCGGAGGCTGAGGCAGAAGGATCGCTGAGAGTTCAAGGCTAGCCTGGACCACATAGTGAGTTTGAGGCCAGTTTGGACTACACAATAAGGCCCTGTCTCCATAGAGAATTTGTACCTGTACATGATATAACTTGATTCTTTTTTTTCCATTCTCCTACTTTCCTTTCAACCCCTTCTCCCCTCTCCATGTACAAAAGCTTTGTTTCCGTTTTATTTTTTTACTTTTCTCTTCTTTCCTTTCCCTCTGCCTCCTTCCATGTTTTCCTCCCTATTTGAACATTTTCTTCCTATTTTACAATACCTAATGTAAATTTTGGTTCTTATTTACACTTTTGGCTTCTCATAGTACAGAAACAATGTGGGATTTACACATGTGTATAAATTACTTGGGGCAATAGTTTAGCTCAGCAGCATAAGTGCCTGCTTGGCAAACACAAGGTTGCGAGTTTGATCCCCTGCACCAAATAAATAAATAAATAAATAATTTCACTTAACATTATGGTCTCAAGGTGCATCCATTTAGCTAGAAATGTCTCAAACTTATCTTTATTATTTTTTTTCCCAATACCGGGAATCGAACTCACAACCTCACACTTGCCAGGCAGTCAAACTTTTATTTATAGTACAGTAGTACTCCACTATATAAAACACACCCACAGTCTTTTGTTTGTTTGTTTGTACTGGGGATCAAACTCACAACCTCACTCTTGCCAAACAGGCACTTGTGACACTGAGTTATATCCCCAGCCCTAAGACAGTCTTCTTGAAAAGAAGGTACATCTGTTTTCTCAGTTTCCTCCTACTGTTTGGATGGAAACCATGATAAAGAGATCTTAAGACTACTAAACGCTGAAGACTGAGCGGCCTTGAACTCCCTACACTTGGATTCATTTTTCATGGAAAGAGAACGTTTCTACCATAGGCCATTTTTTTCTTTTGTTATTCCCAATTAAACCTAATCCTGCCACATTTTCATTGCTGTTGAAGTCGCCTGCCAGTCTCCTAGTAGGAAGCCAAAAGGTCCCCAGTCAGAGGAGTTGGAGAAGGGGGATGGAAAGAAGGCATTTCCAGGAAAGAAACTCTACACCTCCTTCCACAAATAAGTAACGAACTCCCAAGAAGACAATGGGAGATAGGTGCACGAACGCAGACAGCAACGCAGATATGGTGGCGCACTTCTATAATCCCAGCACTTGGGAGGCTGATGCAGGAGGATCTTTGTGAGTTCAAGACCAGCCTCAGCTCAAGGCCAGCCTGAACTACATAGTGAGATCTTGTCTCAAAACGACCAAAGAAAGGGGTCCAGGGTTTAGCTCAGTGGCACAAGCGCCTGTCTAGCAAGCACAAGGTTTGTGAGTTCAATCCCTGGTACCAAAAAAAAAAAAAGTGTTAAATGCTAGATTAAGAAATATGAACTTTATTCTGCAGACTCCTTACCTAGTAGCACCATATACTTTGTAGGTGTTCAACGAGTATGTTCTCTGTTAACAAACTCTGTTTGCAGGGCCGGGGATGTAGCTCAATGGTACAGCGCCTGCCTGGCAAGTGCAAGGCCCTGGGTTCGATTCTTGGTACAAAAAGAAAAAAGTTATGAAGAAAACTAATGCTGTTTGCCTAACAAACATCAGCAGAAATGCTATAAAATAGATCAGCTGGGACTCTCTACCATCAGGTCAAGCCGGGTCTGTTTTTATCCCAGATCTGTAAGGAACAGAGCTCCACAAAATCCTTGGACTGATGATAGGGGCGATGGAATCCGCGGTGAAGACCAGGCACAGGGGCTGGCGGATCTAGCTAGCTGGGAGTGTCCCCAACATGGCTGAGCTGCAACCACCACACCGGCCGTAGGCGGGGCTTTACCTCGCGCTCCCGGCCCCGCCCGGGTCCCGGCGCCGTTCCCTCCCAGCGCCGCCCGGTGGCGGCGGCGCGTGTTGTGAGGTATCGGAGGCAGGCGCCTGCGCAGTGGGCCGAGCGTGCGGGGCGGAGGCTTTATAACCACTTCGTAGCAGCTGCTGGGTTTCTAACCTGCGAGAGGGCGGCCGAGGCGGCTTGGCGGCCGGGGCGCCGGCTAGGGGCGCGGAGGCAGGACCTGTAGCGGCGCTGGGCGCCGCTGGCCCCTCGGCCTCTGTGGGCCATGGGCTCCGAGAAGGACTCCGAGTCGCCGCGCTCCACATCCTTGCACGCGGCCGCACCCGACACCAAGTGCCGCAGCGGCGGCCGGCGCCGGCGCCTCACCTTCCACAGCGTCTTTTCCGCCTCGGCCCGCGGCCGCCGTTCCCGGGCCAAGCCCCAGGCCGAGCCGCCGCCCCCTGCCGCGCCGCCGCCGTCCGTACCGGCCCCCGCCGCGCCCCAGGCCCCGCCGCCCGAAGCGCTGCCCACCGAGCCGGCCGCCGAGGCCGAGGCGGAGGCCACGGCAGGCGCGGGGCCCGGGCTGGAAGATGAGGCGGCGGCAGAGGGCGGCGGCCCGGGCGCGGAGGAGGTGGAGTGCCCGCTGTGCCTGGTGCGGCTGCCGCCCGAACGGGCCCCGCGCCTCCTCAGCTGCCCACACCGCTCGTGCCGCGACTGCCTCCGCCACTACCTGCGCCTGGAGATCAGCGAGAGCCGGGTGCCTATCAGCTGCCCCGAGTGCAGCGAGCGACTCAACCCGCACGACATCCGCCTGCTGCTCGCCGACCCGCCGCTCATGCACAAGTACGAGGAGTTCATGTTGCGCCGATACCTGGCCTCGGACCCGGACTGCCGCTGGTGCCCGGCCCCGGACTGCGGGTGAGCGCGGGGGCGTGGCCGTCGGGGGCGCGGGGCTGCGGCCAGGGGCCCCGCCAGGGTGTCCGGCAGCGCGGAGACTGGAGGGCTGAACCGAGCTACCACTGAGGCTGGGTGGTGACCAGTCGCCAGCCATCCGCAACCCCAGGCTGATGGGCTGGAGGCACCCAGCACCCCGCCCCTGCTCAAGGAGTTGAGGTGGGGGCTAAGCCGTGGTGAGGGGACTGGAGCTGTCCATCGAGTTAGAAGGGGCGGTGTTCTGACTCGTGAAGGCCCCCTCTGTGCAAAGGTGGGCGACAGCGCTTCATGAGAGGTGAGGACATATCATATGGCAAAGGAGGGAGTGAGAATATCTTTCTGAAGGGGCAGCGGTTGGAGGGGTGTGTCCATTTAGCCAGGGCACACGTAGCAGCATTGCAGGAGAAGGCGTTTTTCTTAAAAGTTGAGATAGAGGAAGAGAACTGCTCACAGGCAGAGCTCTGGGGCGCTGTCTTATGTGCCAGGCTATTGGGAGGCACCCACTGGTTTTTACTTTGCTGCCTTGGACAGGATGATGTGTGGTTCAGAGAACCAGTGGAGCAGAATGAAGAATGCCCAGAGGTTGATACTGGTAAAAGAAAACGTGTTTGCCAGCGCCTTTGATCTTGATGATTGTCATTTTAATGCACTATGTACGTTTGATTTCAAAGGTCAGTGAATTAAAATATGCTGTACCTGCAGAGCTGAAATATCACCAGATATTCTCAGAGAAAGCGTTCAGTGAAAATTCAACCATCACCACCCCTACCCCTCTAAATTAAAATTAGTTTATTTTCGGTATAGCCCATGATTGTGCATGTTGCCAAGAGGAACTCATCTAAATGGTTGGGAGTCAGACTGCCATCACTTGCTCCATGACCTTGGACAGAACATTTTATTCTTGTGTGTCATGTTTTGGGAGCAAAAAGATGCTAGGGACTCCTTGCAGTGCATAAATACAATGCTCGTAAAAACTGTGTGATCCTTTCTTCAAAGGAGTGAAGGGCTTAATTGTAGCCTGTGTATCAAGACTATGTTGAGACATCCATGATACTGCCGTTTGTCTTTGAAAGAAGCTATTTTTTTAGTGTCTGAGTGAAGAGTTAACTTTTTTTTTAATCTGCCAACCTTGTTTAGAAATGGATGTATTATTTAAGTTCACCGAGATGGAGTTTCTGAATTACTCTGAAATGTGGTCAAAAGCACACTGATTATAGTAGATCACTTTCACTTTTGGTTAGTAAGTATTAGAAGAGTTCTTGTAAATGTTGAAGGATCTGTTTTTCCTTTTTTCTTCCCTCTCTTCCTTTTCTTTCTTTCATTTTTTCTTTTGTTGGCACAGAAGACTGAGCCCAGACTTTTTATTTGAGGTAGGGCTTCCCTATATAGCCCAGGCTATCCTTGAATGCCTTACCTTCAGGTGTAGCTTGGATTACAGGTGTCTGCCACCATGCACTGCTATCTGGTGGCCTTACTGACACTGAGATTAATTTGTATGGTTTCCAAGTTTTGCAAGTGTTGTTGATCTATTTTCTAAGCTAGAAAAATACTGAGAATGCTTTTTGTTGTTGTTGTTTTATTTTGTTTTTGAGACAGAGTCTTGCTGTGTAGCCCAGGCTGGCCTCGAATTTGCAGCAATCCTGCCTGCTGGGGTTACAGGTGTGCACCATCACACCTGTCTTGCATCTTTAATTTTGGAATAGTGTATTAGCTCCTTTTGTTGAGACATGAACTTCCTTTAAACTTTAGGAAGTGTAGCATCTTTATGGGAAAGCTCCTCTTTGTTTTTTATTTTTGTGAAGTTTTGCTCACATCAATAAAAATGGGCAGAAATTAATTTGAAAGGGGGATTTAGCTCAGTGGCATAAGCACCTGCCTTGCAAGTGTGCGGTTGTGAGTTCAATCCCCAGTACCAAAAAGAAAAAGAAATAGAAATTAATTTGAAAGCTTAGGAACAACTCTACACCATTACTAATTTGAAAGTTATTAAAGAATTAGGCCATTTCTTAATTTAGCCAACTATTGAGTTTGTATCATCCTGTTTTTTTAATTTGTCAAATAATTATAACGATCACCTATATACATTTTTCCCCCTGTGTATTTCTATGGATGTAAAAAGGTAAAATTTGGGGTAAGAAAAGCAAGCTGACATCCAAATACCTGTATATACTGTATAATCTGATTCTCACAACGTTGTGAGATTTTGCTATAGTATTACAGATGATGATTGAGTAACTTCTTCAGTGTCATATAACTAGTGAATGATGGGACTGTGCTTGGAACAGTAGTCTTTAACTCCAGTAAAGGCCAATAGTCTTTCCAGTCAGCATCTGTTTGAAAAACACACACAGTGTCCTAAAAACAGTGTCCACACAGCTCTCATTATTGGGGATGCTCCTGTTTGCATATTTCTTTATGTGAAGCCCAAGGACAATATTGAGAGTCAGCAATGCTAGAATCCAGTTTCTTTTTCTAATTCCTTTTGTGATAGCTCTTTTGTTTGTTTGTTTGTTTGTTTGTTTTTCTATTTTACTTTATTTTTTTCTATTTATTTTTCAAGACAGGATCCTGCTATGCAGTTTAGGCTGGTCTTGAGCTCACTTTGTAACCCAGGCTGGTCTCAAACTTGCAATGATCCTCCTGCTTCAGCCTCTCAAATGCTGGGATTATAGGCCTGCACCACCATGCCTGTCTTGTCTTTTTCTGAGACAGGGTTTCACTATATAGTTGAGGCTAACCTTGAACTCCTGGTGATCCTTCTGCCTCAGAGCCAGGCTACAGACAAACGCTGCCATTTGTCCTTCAAAAAGCTCTAGGACTACAGGTGTGCACCACCATGTCCAGCCTACTTTATTTTTCTTACCTGAAATAGGCCTAATCCTTTCCTGACTTGAGGGACATACTTAATGTTCATAATGTATTTTGAGAAATTAATTTGAACATAGTTTGGTTATATCACTTCCCTAATGAGTGTCTTAAGTTCTTTAGGGATTTGACCAGTAGTTTTTTGGGGAGTTGTTTGTTTTTGTTTTGTTTTGGAGGGGTTGGTTTTTTGTTGTTGTTTTGGGTTTTTTTGACCTGTAGTTTTGCCATTCTCTAGTTCAGGCAGGCCTTGAACTCACTATGTGGCCCAGGATGGCCTGAACCTATGGTGATCTTCCTGCCTCCACCTCTTGTGTGATAGGATTATAGATGTACACTACTAGGCCTGGTTCTTGCTATGTCTTTAATGCTAGGAGGTTGTGGTTCCTATTTTGTTTTTTTAATTGAATTCTGTTTTCCTGGGCTTGGTAAAAATCATGGGTTATACTAGGAAAGAAGCTCTAAGCACCAGTTATCTCTTGCCACACCAGACCATGTTTATTGCCAACAGATCAAATTCTTGCCAACCAAATAGATCAAGTCCTCCCTGGTGTTTTTGTTTGTGTTAGAATAAGGGGGCATGCCAGCGATCTTACAGAATTTTGATCATTAAGCTTTACTGTAACTACTCCTGGTAATAACACCATAAATTAAGAGATTCATTATTTTTTAACAAAATATCTTTAAAACAGAGTTTTGAAATTTTTTCATATTTAAACATGATTTTGTTCATAAATAAGAATTTGTACTTTTTTTTTTTTCGGTACCGGGATCGAACTCACGACTTCGTGCTTGCAAGGCAGGCACTTATGCCAGTGAGCTAAATCCCTGGCCCCGTCCGTAAATAAGAGAATAAATTATTTTATATACTAAACTAATAAGTATAAGCTTTAAAATATACATCCAAATGAGATAAAATTAGCTCAAAATAGAAATAATGGACATTTTACATTTCTTTATAGTATAGTCTTCAGAGTATAATTTTATAGGGATATAATTTCATGATGGTAAATGCATTTTATAAAGGAGAAACCAGTTCTGAGAAACTTAAATGTGAGGTTTAATGTTTTGTAGCTAATAAATAGTGTAGTTGATTTGTTACTCTTTTGAGTCTCTGCTTAAGGATGTCTTTAGAAACACCCAAATGATGTAACTACCATATTTTCCTCTCAAGTGCTCTATTGACCATCTTTAAACCCTTTCAGAATCTGGATGAAGGGTAAACAAAGTAGGCAACAAAATTTCCTGGCATATAGGGAAGGATCATTTGTACAGCTAGACAGGAGATAAGGCTGTCTTGACCTGAGTTGTTTGTGCAGGTCTGCTTCTTCAGCCTCTCCATGCTGCCTTGTCCCCTAGAGAGTCACATCTCCCACTTGACCCAAGGAAACAGTATCAGCTATTGACCTTCCCAGGCCATTCCCTAACCTGGAAGCTTCTGTTCATTCCTAGCACATTTATGAAGAAGAACAAACCCTATGAGTGTGAAACTTCAGTTGCTGAAGGAATTTTTTTTTTCCTTTTTGAAGGCTTGCTAGATCTACCCACACCCTCCCCACTTTGTTCCCTCCCTTTCTCCTTCTGTACTGGGGATTGAATCCAGGACCTCCTGTATGCTAGGCACTCTACCATTGAGCTACATCCCCAGTCCTGTTCGTTTATTTAGAATTTTGAGACAGTCTCACTAAATTGCCAGAGGTTCATCTTGAACTGGTAATCCTCCTGCTCATCCTCCTGCCTCAGCCTCCTCAGTAGCTGGGATTACAGGCCTTTGTGTTCAGCTTTGGATCTCTTCTCTTAATTTGATTCCTTACTTGCAGTTCCACAGCTTTACCTTGTATCCTCCCTGTCCCTACTTCCTTCAGCCCAATATATCTTTCTCATATTTGCCAAAGTATTCATTCTAAAGTGGAATAGCTGTATAGTTCTCCTGCATGAAACTATTCACTGACTGTGAGCTAACTCCTTAGTGTCTATAATAGTTCATTTATTTGGTCTAGCTTTATCATTTAACATCTTTATCATCTCTAAACATCTTGGGTTTTTTTTCTTTTTTTTTTTCTTTTTTTTAACCTACATCAGTATTTCCCAAGGTATGTTTATAGTTTGAAAGAAAAAAAAAATTTTTTTTTTTTTTTTGTCCCAGGGATTGAATTTACAACCTTACGCTTGCTAGGCAGGTGCTTATGCCATTGAGCTGTATCTCCAGCCCCAAAAGAAGAATACTTTGTGATCAAATAAGCTTGGAAAATAATGGGTTAAGCAAAATAAAACAAGTCCTAGTGAATAAACTCAGTACTTCACACATACTAGGAAAGAGCTCTACCACTGGGCTCAGTACTCTTTTATCTTTTGTTGAAGAATTGTAATTTTTTTCTTTTTAAGACAGAGTCTTACTATGTAGTTAAAGCTGGCCTTAAACTCACTATGTAGCCTAGGCTGGCCTCTCAAGGGATCTTCCTACCTCAGCCTCCTGAGTGCTGGGATTGCAGTCATGCACTACCACACCTTGCAATTTTTAAAAATTTAATTAATTAATTTTTTTTTTTTTTTTTTTTGGAGACTGTGTTTTGGTGTCAGTGTTCAGGCTACCAGTTAACTCACTATGTAGCCCAGACAGGTCTTGAAATCTGAGAGATCCTTCTACCTCAGCCTTCTGAGTGCTGAGATTACAAGTATATGCCACTATACCCAGCTGGTTGCAGGATTTTATGCAAGAGTAAGTCATGGTAGAAGACCTGTAATAGAATTTGGATTTTGAGTGCAGCACAGGGACCCTTGGTAGGAAGCTCTTTTAGGTAGTCTGGCCTAGAGATGGGTCTGAAATAGAGCTGGAGAAAGGAAGACGATGAAGTGTATGGTTTGTCGTGACACCCTGACTCACGTCTATCATCCTTAAAACTATCAGGGTCCACTTTTGTAAAGGTTAATGTCATTAAGTCACGTGATTTGAGATGAGCCGTACAGACACAATATAGGGACACATTTTGTTAACTCTTTGGTTCAATTGGAGCATAATCAAATTTATACTGATGGAAAATGCTTTCTCCTAAGACTGAAGTTAAAGTAAAGCTGTGGTCTAGTCTGTCACATGGTATTTCTAAAGATATTATTAAAATGAATACAAGTGGTATGAACAGATGGGAAAAAAGATGTCTGTATTTTTAGCATTTAATTTCCTATACCCTCCTTTTAGCTTCTAATTAATAAACAAGGTAAACCTAAAAGAGCAAAGTAGGAACATGGTCCAGTATAGGAAACAAGAGGGAAGGCACAAGATGGTAAAGGCAGGTTTGATCTCAAGAATGAGAGTTTTTTCCAGCCACAAGGGAAGATTCCTCTGTTCAGAAATTAGAGGTGTAAGCTGGTATGGTGGCACACACCTGTAATCCTAGCACTTGTAAAGCTGAGACAGTGGGATCACCACTAATTCGAGGCCAGCCTGGGCTACATAGTGGGTTTAAGGCCAGCTTGAACTACATAGCAAGACCCTGTCTCAAAAAAAAAAAAAAAATTAGAGGTTTACCTCTGAAATGAGTTTATATGGCGTTTTAGGATTAGTGGTACCATGGATCCAGGAACTGTGATGAGTATCAAAAATGACAAGTACCAAACAAACTGTTTTGGCTGGAAAGGGTAGCAGGTCACAAGGTAGTTGACACCAGCATTTTCTAGCTTAAGCACCAAGGATCAAACAACTAGTACTAAGACAAAGTTTTCACATCAAGATGGATCAGGTACCAAGTTGGGTAAGTTCCAAAGCAGCCAAGTACTGAGGTATGACTATAAAGTACTTAGCTTATAGTAAGGAAACAGATACATGTTTTTGTTTTGTTCTGTTTTGGTTTTTATCTTTTTGAGACAAGGTCTCACTATCCAGTTCAGGCTGGTCTTGAGCTCACTTTGTAGCCCAGGCTGGTCTCAAATTCACAGTCATCCTCCTGCCTCAACCTTCTGAGTGCTGATTACAGGTGTGTACCACCATGCCCGGCTGGTTTTGTTTTGTTTGGGCTTTTTTTTTTTTGGTTTTTTGGGGACTAGGGATTGAACTCAAGACCCTTGCCAGGCAGGCGCTTATGCCACTGAGCTAAATCCCTGGCCCCTTTGTTTTGTTTTTTGTTTTGCTTGGTTTTTTGAGACAGGGTTTCACTATGCAGTTCAGGCTGGCCTTGAACTCACTGTATAGCCCAGGCTAGCCTCTCAGTCTCCCAAGTGCAGCAATTACAGGCATGTGCTGCTATGCCTAGCAGGAATCAGATACATGGGTAAATGAAGAATGTTGAAAGCCCAGAAGAAGACCCACAGTGCCCTTGAGAAAGTCCAAGAACCAAAGCAAGAGCAGTTCTCTATCATCATCCAACACAGGTATTCTGAACAGGAGTCCACTGAGACTATGGAGACAAGCACATAAAAACATAATTACGTTGTAAGGTGGTGTTACAGTTGCATACTGGCAGAGTAGGCAATCACTTGCCTAGAGAGGTTTAAATAGATTTATAGAGAAGGTGACATATAAACTGATTCTTAAAGGGGTATTTACCAGGACCAAGAAGTAGGAAAAAGACATTCATAGGCAGAAGGAATGGAATATGCAAAAATCAGGACATGTAGGACAGTGTGCCATGTTATTATACTGTGTCTTTTAGGGCAAGTTTACAAGTAGGTTTTAGAATGTGTAGCTGGGTATGGTGGCACATGCTGTAAACCCAGCACTTGGGAGACTGAGGCAGGAGAATTGCTACAAGTTTAAGACCAGCCTAGGTTACATAGTGAGTCCAAAGCTAGTTTGAACTACATAGCAAGACCCTGTTTCAAAAAACATACAAATATATATTTTTAAAAATGCATGAAATGTGTTTAGCTACACTTGAAGGTGGCTAAGCACTTATACTTCCATCCATTTAGGGGATAGAAACTCAGATCTGGAGGCTTTACCTAGCTCAGTGTTATGCAGTGTGAGTCAGAGCCTAGACTGGGTGTTCAAAACAGGAATATTAAGTCTTATTCCCCAAGAAATTCTGTGTCATAGTAATAGATTGCTATGCATTCATAAGTATTAGAGTTGTTTCACTTCCTTGAAACAAAATTGCACATTCAAAATTGGCTTCTTGGTGTTTGCTGTCCCAGTCCTTGCCCTTTCCCCCATATGCCTCATCCCCATGCCTCAGAAAATTGAAGAAATCAGGGAATCCCTGTGCATAGCAGGTAAAAGGGTGCTAATTCTGTCTAGATAAAGATAATGTGAAGTTGGAAGTTTGATGCAGCAGTACCTCTGTACCTTGGTCATCACAGACAAAGAAAAGGCAGACAAATTGAAGCAGTCCCTGCCTCCAGGTTTGGCAGTGAAAGAACTGAAATAAACCATACATAGTGATTTGAACTATATTTTTTAAAAAAGGAATCTTGGAGCTAAGAGTATAGCTAAGTGGTATAGTCTTAATGTATACTAGACTGTGCATTTAATCCCTAACACTTAAAAACCTAAGCAAGAATCTCAATATTTACCCACACAATGTGATGTAGGAATGGATCCTGAAGTGTTCAAGGCATCCTGACCAGTAATCTGTTTAATTTGTATACTAAGAATTTTAGTTTTAAACTGGGCATGATGGCACATGCATGTAAGTCTTGAGTTCAGGAGGCTGAGGCAGGGGGATAGCCATGAGTTGGAGGCCAGCTTGGGTTACATAAGCAAATTCAAGGCCAGCCTGTACTACATAGTGAGACCCTGTCTGAAAAAACAAACAAACAGAAGTTGTCTTATTTCCTACCTATCCTCCCTATTCAACACAAAATAGTAGCAGTCACTTTGTTCAGGAGACACATTGTTTATCTTTAGTAGCAATTTTGCAGCTAGGTGGGATAAATTTGCTCAGAACTCCTACAGGATATGAATCATTTACATTCACAGATTGACCTGTTCTCACTTTGTTCTTTCTGAGAAGAACTTTATAATAGTTTGTATTGTGTGACATAGGAAATATGACATCATCTGTATTTACAGTGTCATCCTCAATTTTCAGAATCTATGATAAACCTGAGAACTTGAGTTGTCATGTTGAACATCTAGTACAAACTAGAATAAATCCAAGAAAACCTTATCAGACATTTGCATAAACTGTTTGAGGTTTTTAGATTTGGGGAATGAACATGGAATAGTAGACAACAAAGCAACACCTAAGACTCCAATTGTTAGTCTATTTAAAAATTGTGATGAAATCTTTCAAAACTTTCTACTTGTTTCTCTAAATTAATTTCCTAAAATATTTTGTCTTAAACAAGTGGCTACTTGGTAAGCAATCTGAGCATTTAGCTGACATTTAGAATTAATCAGGAAGGCCAGGCATTGTGGTGCACACCTGTAATCCCAGCATTCAGTAGGCTGAGGCAGGAAGAACACTGTAGGTGTGAGGCCATCCTGGACTACAAAGTGAGACCCTGTTCCCTCTACTCACACACAAAGAATTAATCAGGAAGAGTAAAGACACTGAAAGCTATAGAATTGAACTGGGAAAAAAGAAACATGGAAAGATAAAAGGAGCTCTCAGCAGAAGATGACCACCAGGCCATGTAGGGCTGTTGTCTCCCAAGCTGTAGTCGGATCAGCTTTACTGCAGAATTTACCATGAGAAAGTATACTTGCTTTAGTATTTGCGGTAGCTCTGTATTTTACAATGTTCTGTTCTTTCATGTAAACAAATTCTGATCTCTAAATATAGCAAACCATCGAAAGGAAATAGTTTTATACCTTGTTATTTATGAAACTAGCTGTGGCAAGCCACTCCTAAGGCAGCTTAAACTGATTGAATCAATGCTGGAATTCACGTTAAATATGGTATTTACCCCCACTTTTTTTCAGGAAATAAACTGTTTTGGGAATATCAAAAACAAATGTACTTTTTCACCAAAATTGGTCAGGCTTACTGTGTGTGTGTGTGTGTGTGTGTGTGTGTGTGTGTTTTCTTTGCATTGCATGTAGTGGCAGAGCGGTGCCAAACAGTATTC
Source organism: Hydrochoerus hydrochaeris (assembly GCA_004027455.1). Taxonomy (NCBI): domain Eukaryota; kingdom Metazoa; phylum Chordata; class Mammalia; order Rodentia; family Hydrochaeridae; genus Hydrochoerus; species Hydrochoerus hydrochaeris. The sequence goes on along the minus strand of PVLA01002370.1, from coordinate 194,061 downwards.
ATCCTGGTGACTGATATCTGTCTTTGTTAGATCATTCTTACCTTATTGGTGTCTTTTCCTGTTTTCTCAGTTATGCTGTAATTGCCTATGGCTGTGCCAGCTGCCCAAAGCTAACCTGTGAGAGAGAAGGCTGCCAGACTGAGTTCTGCTACCATTGCAAGCAGATATGGCATCCAAATCAGACCTGCGATATGGCCCGTCAGCAGAGGGCACAGACACTGCGAGTTCGGACCAAACACACTTCAGGTCTCAGTTATGGGCAAGAATCTGGACCAGGTATAAGTTGGCATTATCTCATTGTCTCTTTATTTGGTATTTTATAATGTTGAGCCCCAAATTGGAAGAGATTATCTTATTATATGACCTCAGTATTCTTGTGATCAAAACCCAGAAAATATCATTTATTTCTACTTTTTTTTAATGCAGTGCTGGTGGGGTTGAACCCATATACTCTACCTCTGAGCTACATTACCACTTGTCATTGTTGAGATGGGATGTTGTCAGGGTGTCCTTAAACTCCTGGGTTCAAGCAGTTCTGCCTCAGGTAGCTGGATCACAAGCATACATACCACTGTGTCCAGCTTAGTTGTCCTTTTTTGGGGGGAGTGGGCAAGGAGACACGGTCTTGCTATCTAGTTCAGGCTGGTCTCAAATTCACAGAGTCCTCCTGCCTCAGCCTCTCAAGTTCTGGGATTACAGGCTTGGTTGTACTTTTAATAATATCAAGTTTCCTCTTTTTTAATGAGTGGCTCTTGGATTGGAAAACAATTAGGTCCTTCCTTGAGGACCTTTTTCAGTATTTTCATTGTGAGCAGAAAGACCTCTAAATAGTATTAAGCTTGTACTTTTTGCCTTCTACCTTAAAGTGCATCAATGTTTGAGACATGGGGTATAGATTTTAGAAAAAGAAATACCAGTAGAGATTAATGATTAACATCAAAAAGAGACTGCCACACATTCAGTTCCAGCCTTCACAGTTAGAGTAAACCTATTTTAAAGTGTCAATGGATTTATTGCTATTTATGATGTACCTTAATTTCACTGATGTCATTTGGGAGAGGCTAGTGGGAATGATTTTACCATTCACTTTACCTGGCACAGAATAATCTCCTAAGTTATCATTTTACTAAGATAGTTTCTAGCTTGCTGTGAAAATTACCAGGTACATGCTATAATAGCATGTGCAGTGGTTTTAACATTTTTAATTTAAAGGTATCATGAAAAGAAGCAGTGATATACCAGCACTTTAGGAGACTAAAGCAGGAAGATCAGAAGTTCAAGTCCCACATAGGCAACTTAGTGAGACCCTATATCAAAATTAAAAGAGCTAGGAATGTAGTGCCAAGATCTAGAGTTCAATCCCCAATAACTGAGAAGGAAACAGGATAGTGAGAGTATGATGGGGAAAGACTGTGGATTGTGTTAATAGCAAATTACAGGAATGTTTGTTGAACCTGAAAAGTTAGTGTACTGAACTAACAATTATCAAAATTTAGAGCCACACCAGGTGTGGTGATGCACAGCCATCATCTCAGCTACTCAAGAAGCTGAGGCAGGAGGAGCACAAATTCTAGGCCAGTTTGGGCAACTTAGCAAGAGGGCACTCTATATTGAGATGAATGAATGAATGAATGAATGAATGAATGAATGAATGAATGAATGAAAAAGAAAGAAAGAAAGAAAGAAAGAAAGAAAGAAAGAAAGAAAGAAGAAAGAAAAGAAAGAAAGAGAAAAGAAAAAGTGCTGGAAATACAGCTCAGTGGTATAGCATCCCTGGGTTCACCCCTAGTTCCACAGCAACAAAAGCCTCTTGAAGCAATCCCAGGCTGTAGATTGCTCTTGCCATAGCACTTTGTTTTTCAGTCTGCCAGCCTACTGGCTGGTGGAAATTGTATTTTTCTTAGAACCATTTTTCTTTCTAGGGAACTCTCCTGTTCAAAATGTGAGTCAAGTGCTATATGTCAGTTACTGAATAGGCAGCTCAGTATGAAACAGGATCTATTTTATGAAAATTCCTGAGCTCCAGACATGGCCAACCTTCCAGCAAAATGTGTTGCATACTTTGGAATCCTCAGTCAAGAGTTCTTGACTTCCTCATTTCCTATATATGCTTTTAGGTATAACTAAGGCAAACTAGGTGTAACTGGAGGTATTTTTCTACCCATTCTTCTTCCCCCCAGCAGATGACATCAAGCCATGCCCGCGATGCAGTGCTTATATTATCAAGATGAACGACGGAAGCTGTAATCACATGACCTGTGCAGTGTGTGGCTGTGAATTCTGCTGGCTTTGTATGAAAGAGATTTCAGACTTGCATTACCTCAGGTGAGATAGAAAATGGGGTCCCTTGTTTTCATGGTATTTTCTTACCCATTTTGAAAAAAAGATGTCATTGCAAAATTTATAAGGAAGCTATGAAAAGTGCTTTTGATGCACCCCTCTGATCATGTTTTTCTCCAGCTCAGCAACCTCCAGGGATCATTTCTGTTACCTTCTAGATTGTGTCTCATTCACCCCTAGCGTGGCTTTGAAAGCTTTCCACAGTCTGGCTCTAATCTACTTTTCTAGTCATGCTGGTATTTCATATAACCTGAGCCTGCTGTTCCCTGTATCTGTTTTTGTTGTCTTGTCTCTCTATCATTCTTATTTTCTGCCTCATTCTTGACTGGCATTCCTTTATTGCTTTCATTATAAATGTCATCACTACTTTGTATATATGCCTAATCCTACTAAACTAAGACTTTTTTATGGTTTATTGCATGTAGTGAGTTTCCAAAGACCTTAGTGAATAATAATATATTGTTCTAGAATAAATATCTACAAACAAACTTTGTCATGTGGTATTCACTGTGTGGATAGAAATAGCTCACTTCCAATTTAGTGAACATTTGAGTATTTACTGTGTAACAGTCGTTAGGGACATAGGAGTGAATATGACATGATTCCTATTTTCAAAATTGCTTATCCTCAGGGCTGGGGTTTAGCTCAGTGGCATAAGCACCTGCCTGGCAAGCACAAGGTCATGAGTTTGATCCCCGGTACAAAAAAAAAAAAAAAAGCTTATCCTGTCAGGTATAGAAGATAGCACAAAGGGAATGAGAAACAAGGATCAGGCACAGAAGGGGTGAGTGTAAAAGTATTCAAACTGAGAGTGTCAAACTAACATAAAGAATGTGATAAGCTTTTTATCGTTTCCTAGGAGCAAAGTGTTCACTAGCTACAGGGCACAGTGCATTTAAATGAGATGTCAAATGCACAGGCTACACAGAATCCCAAGTGTCATCAGGAAACTGGATCACTGTTAGTGGGTCAAGGAAGATAGAGTTCAGTTAAGAAGGAGGAAAAGGAGTTTCAATTTTGGAGACCTGTCTTTACCGAAAGCATTAAAGAACCGAGAGCTCTAACAGTCTGGGCTTATCCTTTGCCCTCCTTGTGTAATACATTTGTTTCCTGTCACCTCTTGTTACTTAATCACTCCTATTGAAAAGAAAGCTGTTGCTCTTATCAAGCCCTCTGGTGGTAATAGCTGCATTTATAAAATTGACATAAAATTGACGTTAACTTCAGTCTGTTTCCTCTGTAGTCCCTCTGGCTGTACGTTCTGGGGCAAGAAGCCATGGAGCCGAAAGAAGAAAATTCTTTGGCAGCTGGGCACATTGATTGGGGCTCCTGTGGGGATTTCTCTCATTGCTGGTATTGCCATTCCTGCCATGGTCATTGGCATTCCTGTTTACGTTGGAAGGAAGGTAAGACATGCTGAGTTTGGTGCCTGTTCCACCATCAGGCTTGTTGGCAGAGGTTCAAGGAAAATGAGAAAAAGCTTATATTTACTTCAGAGCTGTCCAAAAACCAGCTGGTTCCTAGCTGAAAATAACTTAAATTTATAAAATGGATTTAAAAAAAAAAAAAAAAAACCATGAGATTTGAAAGTTCTTACTAACATCCTGGTCCTGGCTTATCTCATTGACTAAAAAGTGAAATGTTTACTTCATTCCCCTGAATTATTTTGCCTCTATTTGGATATACTTCTGTGTAGTTTATGTATTCCTGGTCAAAATTTGAGAAAGTAAGGGTGGAGGGTATGTTTTAAGATACGTAACTTATAAATAATTATTCACTTTCCTTTATTCCTGACAAAATACTGGTGCCCTAGACTGCTGACCTAGATTTTCTTTTTTATTCTTAGATTCACAGCAGGTATGAGGGGAGGAAAACCTCCAAACACAAAAGGAATTTGGCCATCACAGGAGGAGTGACTTTATCGGTCATCGCGTCCCCAGTGATTGCTGCTGTCAGTGTTGGTAAGCTAGACAGGCCCATGATTCCTCTGCTACTTTTCTAGCCATACCAGTCCAGCCAGCTGGCCAGCTGTTCCATCCTTCATTATGCCAGACTCACCTTGGTAGTTAACTCTTCTTGATACTGTTCTGCTTATTTTTTGGCTACAGTAAATTACTAGAGTCTCTCTTGCATTTAGTGCTTGGAACTGTCTGGCACACAGAAAAAATTGAATTAAAGAAAATTGCCTTCAGCTCTAGTTTTTCATTCCTCTGTCTCATCTCCTTGCCATGGGACTCACAAAATTGAAAACATAATATTTTGGGAGGCATTAAGGATTTGTCTTAGAAAAATAACATACAATTAATATTTCTTCATGTGCCAGGAATGGTTCTGATGTTTTTCATGTATCAATTCATTTAATCCTCACAGTCCTCTCAAACACAGCATGTTCATAAACGGAAGAGTGCAGTAACTTTCCCCAGGTCATTTTGCTGGGACACGAATCAAGACAGTCTTTTGTGCCCATAACAACGAAGCTATTCTACTTTACATAGAGCTTTTTTTTTGGGGGGGGGGGTATTTGTTTGTTTGTTTGTTGTTGTTGTTGAGATGAGGTCTCTATGTAGTTCAGGCTGGGCTTGAACTTGTGGTGCTCCTCCTGCCTCAGTCCCCTGTGCTAGGATTACAGGCACCTGCCACTATACCTGGCCATAGCATAATTTTGGAATTAACAGTGTGGAGGGATCCTAAGCTCCAGTAGTCACTTACTAAATGTTAGATTCTTCATTGGTCCTTACATTAGCACTTCAGTGAATAGAAGAGAGGAAGTGGAAACAGTACATATTTCGCTGGGCACTGCATACATTACTCAGCTCTGGAAGAGTAGGTCCATGGTCAAGCAGCCAGTGAATTGGAGCTAAAATTCTCAGCCACACCTTTCTGATTGCAAGTCAGGTTGTCATCTGTTATAGCAGGCAGCCTTTTTGAGCTACCTACTGTCTTTCTTGGCCCTCCATAAAGTGCTTTCTCTTTGCCCAGCATTGGTTGATCTAGGGCAGTTGCAACCTGATGGCCTGCTGACATGCTTCCATCTCTTCCCATAGGAATTGGTGTCCCCATTATGCTGGCATATGTCTATGGGGTTGTGCCCATTTCTCTCTGTCGGGGAGGTGGCTGTGGAGTTAGCACAGCCAATGGAAAGGGTGTGAAAATTGAGTTTGATGAAGATGATGGTCCAATCACAGGTAAAAAGATTTTTATTTCCATTGGAATTTAAGGAACACAAGATAAAAATTAATAAAATTCAGCACATTTTACAGAGAGATTGTGTTTGAATTATTTTAGATAATGAGCTTTGCAGGGGTAAAGTATTTTTAGCTTTTCATTTCTTTGTTCCAGAATTATTAGGTTAATTCCTCTGATACTTATCTCTGTATGGCAGGTACAAACTAGTAGGATTCAGAGTAACTCCAAGTATGCTGGTGACAGTAGTGATTATAATAAAACCTGATATCTAAATGGTACTTTATAATTTTCAGAGGATTTTACATAGTTATTATCTCACTTTTTACAACTGCTTTCTGAAAGGGGAGGGCATGGGCTATTATTATCCCCATTTAGATGAGAACTTCTTAAGCTTTTATTTTAGTAGCTATTAAGAGCTTCTGCAGAGAAGGTACTAGAACAAGTCTTGACTTCTACTTGAATGTTGTTTCTATTTTACCATTTTAACTGGACACAGAGCCCCCGAAAGTTTTTCAGGCTTCCTCTAAGAATCTACATATCACCTAAACATATTTTGAAATCTCCAGTTTGATTAAAGGCAGCTACAGTGTAGTGGAAACAATATTAGACTTGGAATCAGAATTTTAGCTTGGTGTGACTGTGATTTTGGTCTAGTCATTTAGTTTTAAATTCTGATTTCTTTGTCTAAAAGTAAAGCTATTAGGACCTAGTTATTGCCAAGATTAAATACAAACCTATTAAAACACCCAGTGTTTGATGGTTGCATATAGTAGCTGCTCATTAAATGAATATCTTAGTATTTTATGAAAATCCTGCACTCTGAAGAGTTATTGCATAAAAATGTCTACTAGAGGGCTGGGGATATAGCTCAGTGGCACAGCACTTGCCTGGCAAGCACAAGGTTGTGAGTTCGATTCCCAGTATCAAAAAATGCCTGCTAAACTGTTTTGATGCTATGCTGTCTCAAATTGAGGTATTTGGTTCCCCCTACAGTGGCTGATGCCTGGCGAGCCCTCAAAAATCCCAGCATTGGAGAAAGCAGCATCGAAGGCCTGACTAGTGTGCTGAGCACCAGTGGAAGCCCTACAGATGGACTCAGTGTTATGCAAGGCCCTTACAGTGAAACAGCCAGCTTTGCAGCCCTCTCAGGAGGTACGCTGAGTGGTGGCATTCTCTCCAGTGGCAAGGGAAAATATAGCAGGTAAGCAAAAAAGTAATTTCTAACAGAAATAGTTGAAATTATAAGTGATACTAAGACATCTCTACCAGGTCTATTCCCTACGTCATCTCTGTTTGACTTAATGGTCAGAGGTGTTTTCTTCTACTTTTTTTTTTTTTTTTTTTTTTTGTCTTTTTGAGACAGGGTCTTGCTATGTAGTTTAGTCTGGCCTTGAGCTCACTTTGTAGCCCAGGCTGGTCTCAAACTCACAACGATCCTCTTGCCTCAGCCTCCTGAGTGCTGGAATTACAAGTGTGAGCCACCATGCCCGGCTGTTTTCTTCTACTTTGAGCAAAGTTTAGACTTGTTTCCACTGTGCCATAGCTGCTCCATAAAAACAATAATCTTGATTGAGACAGGGTTTTACTATGCATTTTGGACTGGTTTTGAACTCAAGCTGGACTCAAACTCATGGTACATCCTCCAGCCTCAGCCTCCCACATACTGGGATTACAGACATGCGTCACCGTGACTGGCAAAATGCATTTTTATAGAATTCCTGAGGTTGGTTCTCGATTGGGCTAGTCATTGGCTTCCAGTGAACAACAATTATACTGTGTCTTATCTTACTGGTGCTATGATCCTTGTAACCTTCCTGTTCCCATTTGATAGATAAAGATCAATTCTATGAATTTGCATTGAGAATATGTAAAGCCTTATGACTTGCCTGGCCATTTCATCATTTAGACAAATCAGAATATATTCAGAGGGGCTTGACAAATGCTAGATGAGAAACAGTTGATTCATTGAGAAGACCAGCCTGGGGAGGAGCACAGGTGGAGCAAAGTAGCATAGAGAGGTGGGGAAATGTTTGCCTTCAGACATCTCAAGGCCTTCAGCTAGGAAGAGAATTAGATTTCTGTGACTTAGGCCAAAAGATTAAAATAACTAGGCAGAAATAATTTTGGTACAGTATTGAGATTATAGAAAGTATTTAAAGTGAGACTAGATGACCATTTGGCTATTAAAAGTATTTAAGCAACAGATGGCAGGTGAGCTAAATCTTAAATCTTTGTGCCTATCAGTCACCTGGGCACCTCTTAAAAAAGATTTTAGGGCTCATCCCATAATTAGTAACTCAGAGTCCGCTGGAGTGGGACCTAGGGATGGTCTGTGATTAGAAAAGGCTCCCTGGTGAGTCCGTCATAAGTGTCATATGACCCAGTAGCTGGGAACCACTGAAGTAGGTGGTAGCCTTTGCCAGCTGAGAGTGAATCTGTGCAGCTACAGCTGTGGTCCCTGACCAGGTGCACTGTCCTTTGCATGCAGCTCATTTTGCTGCCCTTACCACACCTCAACACATTTCTTTTGTTGTCGTTTTGTTTGTTTTGATTTTGTTTTTGTTTGGTTCTTTTTTGAGATTGTCACTATGTAATTCAGGCTGGCCTTGAACTCACTATGTAACCTATGTTGATCTCAAACTCTGTGATCTCCTGCCTCAGCCTCCTGAGTGCTAGGGTTTACAAGCATGTGTGACCACGCCCGGCTTTCCTCAGCACATTCTTGAAGGGCACTTGAAGCAGAGGAGAGCAAAGGTGAAAGTGGCTGGATGGAGGCTGCTGCTGACTGTGTCCCATGACTCTGATGTCAGTTGTGAGGGGATCCCACCCCCATATCCTGGAGTATTCACTGCTGTGCTCTCTGAAAGTCAGCTTCTCTTAAAAGAGCAGACAGACATAATTGGAGAGTGACTTGCTGAAACTGCAGCTTAGCCAATCCAGCTGTTCCAGTTCTGTGAAAGCCTTTCTTTTATAGGAAGTGAATGAGTCAGATGGGTTTGACTGTGAAACCCATTATGAGGAAATATTTAAGTGTACAACAAAATGGTGTTAAAGCCAACAAAGGAAATAGTTATGAGACACCATTAGGAAAGTGCTGCTCTACAGAGGGGAGGAGGTTAGCTCTGATGATGTCCTTCAGTCCGATAGCCTGGAGGTAATTTGATTGCTAAGTGTTTGAATTCCTATTATGTCCAAGGTCTGGAGGGTAATCTCTGAATGAGGTATAGTCTCTTTTTGTAGAGCTCACAGAGAAGTGGGAGAGAGGTCCACAAATTGGTGAGTGGAGAGATGGCTGTGGGAGTACTTAATTGGAAGTGACTGATTTGTTGGGCCAAGGGAAAATGGTATCTCTTGTTGTTAAGGACTGAATATAACTTTTTTCAGGCAAAGAAAGGAGAAAAACTCCAGAGAAGGCTTCCAGGGAGTAGCATGTACAAAGTCGTATAAAGTCTAAATTTAGAATGACTGTGATTTGGGACCTACAATGAGAGATGGAACTGGAAAGAGCTGCCTGGCAGACCAGGAAGACCCCAACTTCCTGTTGGCAGGAGGCAGCCAAGAGTTAGAGAACTGCTAGAGTGACTGGCACTGGTCTGGAGGCTGTTTGACTTGGACTGAGGGCCTATTGGAAAGATTGTCCTGTGGTAATTATCCAGGCAGGCTATGTTGAGGGCCTGAAGTGAAGAAATAGTAGTGGGTTAGAAAGGAGGGGACGATTTCAATAGATATTTAAGAAAGAAAACGTGTGGGCATGTGTTTGAGCTGTTTGACACTTAGAGATGATCAGACAGATCATCACAATTCGCAAGAGAATAATGGGAGAGATGTGTGCCAGAAAGCAGTCTTTCTCAGAATGCCAGGTCTCATATTAACTTGAACGTCCCCTCTTTACACAGGTTAGAAGTCCAAGCCGATGTCCAAAAGGAAATATTCCCCAAAGACACAGCCAGTCTTGGTGCAATTAGTGACAACGCAAGCACAAGAGCTATGGCCGGTTCCATAATCAGTTCCTACAACCCACAGGACAGGTATGTGACAGCCAGCTGCCAGGAACAGGGTGCATTGGAACATGTCTGGTGGGCAATATAGGTCTCCCAAAGCTCACTGCCTTCTTTACACCCCATCTAGTGAGATGTGTTGTGGGCCCTGTGAATTCACTGAGCAGATTCTTGGTCCTGGAGTCTTTGGCATCACTTGGTTCTAAGCATTTGATGTTTAGAAATTCCTTCCTTCCCTTCCTCCCTTCTCTCCATCCTCGACTCCCACCACCACGTATCTGCTCTTAGTTACCCATAAGTGTATCATTACTCCCATGGAACTTAAAGAGCTGGATTGGTGTTCATCAGTCTCTGTGAGTCTGGAGTTTCTCCTCTCTTCTTCTTGATATGGTTTCCATGGCCTTTTTTTCTCTTTTCTTTCTTTCTTCGTTTGCCAAGCAGGCACTTAGGCCGTTGAGGTAAACCCCCAGCCCTTTTTCTTTCGCTTTGAGTAGTGTGGCTGGTAGGATCGCAGTACTTGTTAACTGTAGGGATTCTGGCTTCTAATTGTGACACAGTAATAAAAAAGCATAAATCTTTCACTTTCGTATTTTGAGTGAGATAGCATGAGGTTCTAGCCCACAGTTGACACTTAGAAGCTGTTTAAGGAGAGTTACTGAGCTCTAGTTCACTGTTTACCCATAATTGTTAACTTCCTCGTTCTGAACCCACAAACTACTTTTACCAACAGGTATAGCATGATCCATGCACATGACTCAGCACATGGATTTTTGTCTTCACAGAGAATGCAACAACATGGAAATCCAAGTGGACATTGAAGCCAAACCAAGCCACTATCAGTTAGTGAGTGGAAGCAGTACGGAGGACTCACTCCATGTCCATGCTCAGATGGTGGAAAATGAAGAAGAAGGTAGTGGTGGAGGCAGTGGTAGCAATGAAGAGGATCCTCCCTGCAAACACCAAAGCTGTGAACAGAAAGACTGCCCACCAAGCAAAGCTTGGGACATCAGCCTGGCCCAGCCGGAGAGCATCCGCAGTGACCTGGAGAGCTCTGACACACAGTCAGACGATGTGCCAGACATCACCTCAGATGAGTGCGGCTCCCCCCGCTCCCACACTGCAGTCTGCCCTTCCACCCCCAGAACCCAAGGTGCACCAAGCCCAAGTGCCCACAAGAACCTCTCTGCCCCAGCCGAGGGACAGACTGACTTGAAGTCAGAAGGTGCAGAAGCCAGAGTATGAGGTGGAATGAATGCTCCTGTTGTGAGAAGCACACTTGTAACTGCATCTTTTGGAACCTTTTACTTTTTCTTTTCTCTTTTTTTTTTGCGGGGGGGGGTATGTGTTTTATTTCAGAGATTCTCTGTCAGGTTTTCCCCAGGGAAATTCTGAGACATTTGCAATTTCTTACCAGATACAAGATAAAAACAATTTTACCCTTAGTTCTCCCCATACCTTTTTTAGTTTTAATTTATTGGTTAAACTGATATTGGCATCTGTGAGGTGTGTCAAAGAGTGTACATATGTATGTGTGTATATTGTATGTATGCTAACATATTAATGAAGGACACATTTTAATAAAGATATCTCATAATTCAACTCATCTCAGTTTCCTTGGCTTAGATTATCCAACAGAGCCAAGTGTTTGAAGCAGAACAATACATTTTTGGTAGTCTAACCCCAGGAAAGAAGGATTTCACTCAAGTGCAACTGCAGTGCTGTCACTTATAAACCAGTGACTCTCTCAACGTGACAGAAAGCAAAGCAAGGCCTGATTTGGACTGTGCAGTCACACTGAGGAATTGTTAGCTGAGTCAGCTGGCTAGGGAAGCAGTAGGTTGAAAAGTACTTTGTTTGCCCTCTAGAGGCAACTTTGTAATTTCCCTGTAAGAGCTTCCCTTACTCTCTTCTGCACTGTGGTTGCTCTTATTCCTGTGCTGCAGAGGGGGAAAGGGCTGGCAGTCTCAGGAGCTCTGAAGAGGTGCCTCAGTGAACGTTGCATGGTTACAGGTTGGGGAACAGACTAGTCTCACTAGAAGGAAAGATGCCTGATTCTCCATAATCACCAAACAGTGGCACAAGCTTCACTATGCTTTCAGGTACTTGCCTTCTGCTCCATAAAGCTTTGTTTTGCCAGTCTAAGACAGAATAAGAAATCTAGGGTTTATAATGAAAGGAAAAAGACCTGCCACCAAAATCTCTGAATATAGTTAAATTCCATCTGACCTTACAGATAGGAATTGAGCTAAATTAGTACCACTTGGGATTTTGGCACTGCCTAGAATGTATGTGTCCTTAAACTGAAAATTCATACACAGAATAGCAGGAAAATTAAACTCATGAAACCAGATGTAAGATTGCAAGTCTGGCAGTGACTTATTTTATGACGGTGTGAATCAGTCACTCTTTTATGCCTCCAGTGTCCCCAATTCTTAAACTACCTTAAAGAGCTTCCAGTGCCAGACTATCACCTTAACCTAGGCCCAGAGGAAGAACTGAGAGCATCCTTCCCTGAGGACCAGCTGGCTTTCTGTTTCCTTCCACAGATGCAGCCGCTCTCTATCTTCCTGGCCTGTGTCTTACTACAGTGAGGATGAGGACTGCACAACAGCCAGCCTAGAAGATTCTTATCTCTTGGGTACTGCAGTCCAATTTAGCACATTTCCTCCTACCTGGGACAGGAAATGGTTCTCAGTGGACTTTTGGGTCTCTGGACAAAGTGCCCTAGATAGTGTTTCCGTATAACAGAAGAACCAGTTGGGAAAGCAGGCAGACAGTCTGGAGGCCTGAAATACAAAATAGCCGCTCAAGACTTGCAGTTCTCTTGAAGCTTCATCAAGAGAGCCTGGATAAAATCAAAGAAGTCTGCTGGAGGGGTGTGGTGACAGCCGAACCTGTATTCCTTATCTGGGCTTCACTTAATACTGTGAGATTTGTTTTCACTTCACCCAGTGGGATAATAAGCCAATTATGAGGTTAAAAAGGATGAGATGATACACTAGAAATGCCCATGTTTATTCCTTCTGTAGGAATAAGAAGAAAAAGGAATAAGAAGAAATAAAGGACAGTCCATATATCACCTAAGAAAAGCTCAGAACACTGGACCCATGGTTAGGAAAAAAATTTATTTGGATCTTTAGCATCACTGCTGTCACCTCCAACACATTAGTAGCTAAAAGGGGCTCATCAGCCCCACCTGGAGGAGCACACGAGCACTGCATGGGGAAAGTTAATTCTCTGCTGAGAAAATGGGGAAAGTTGAATTTCCTGTGGCCTTCATTCATTGTGAAATACTCATTTCAGCTGTGGGAAACAGCAAGGAGGAAAACGCAAGCTTCCTGTCTCTAGGGAACTTATATACTATAGGGAAAGATAGCCATTTACAGTCTTGATGAGGCCATGTGTGCCAAAGAAACAGAGACTTACAGACATGCAACTTAGGCAATGTAGGTCTTTTTGATATGGGTATAGTTCATGTGAGACCCAGATGTAGCGAAGAAGAGAACATCCAGGGAAAGTGAACGCTAGACATGAGGAATAATGTAGAAAGGTTATGGGACATCTTTGGGGTTTTGTTTTTGTTTTTTTAATATAACACTAGTAGTCTGTATGGCTGGAACAAAGTGGGCATAGGTGAAAAGGATAGTAGATTAAGTTGATGAGGCAACTGGAGCCAAGATTGTGTAGATTAGTAAAACAACCCAGAAGACAAACTCAGTTCCTCTGAGGCCAAGAAAAAAAAAAAGTAATATTCAGAGATAGATAGGCTGCTAGCAATGATTTCCAAAGAGGTTGAAAGTAGGAATCCTACTTGGGTAAGCCAATCAAAAGAAGCTGGCAGATACGGTAAATCTACGTATTTACTCTGACCTCATGTGCCAACTTATACCACAGAAGCTGGAAACTAAAACTTCGTGTCTTAGATTTCCTTGGAGCCAACACTGAATTTACCAATTGGATATAAAATGAGATGTGGAAGAAAGAAATGTTTCAGTGTCATGTTTAGCTGTATAGGTTATTTCTCCTGCAAAGTGTATACACGTTAGGTTTCTCTTTAATGGTACTTCAGTGTCCATCAGGTATCTCTTCAGGTTTGTGGGTGCTGAAGGGTGTCTTGATCCATGGACAGCAGCTTGTGATAAGTATCCCTGTGGTCAACCTGAGTGGCCTCCTGATTCCTCATTTCTGTTCAGTCAGGTTTCCCATCTCTTTGCACCTAATTTGTGTATCTTGACTCCTACTGAAAATTGGTGGAGGAGTTTTGTTTTCTGCAACTACTTTTGGTTCCCACATTGGCTACTGGCAACAAGTACTTTTAGTTAAGATTAGTTATGACTAAGGTTGGGTTTGAAAGAGATAAAGATCTTGTCGCGTTTGGAAAATGATACACTGGTAGGCAAGGTTTATGTCTGTGGTCACCTAAGATGCACCATCATGTGGAGGAAAGCCTGGTAGATCCAGTGGCTGTCCTGGAAGACCATCATGTAAGAAACGAGGATTTAGATGACTAGACAGCGAGGCTAAAAATAGGAAGGTAAAAGCTCAGTGTATCCTCAGCTTGAGGTAAGTACAAAAGATCCCAAAAGAATTTTGTCTCAAAGGCTGCTGTAAAAATCATGGAAACTTACCGTGTCTTTTATGAAAAAAAAGGCATTGTTGGGAAAGTGGGACTCTGAAGTAAGAAATGGGGACATTTGACAAGATTTGGATAATTCCTAGTGCTTTAAACTCACTTACTCCACTTGACCCTTCTCACTGATGTGACTGGTTCTGCTACTTGAAGACCCTTGGGTAGCTGCCCTGAAAGGGAATTTGCTAGCAACTTTTCATGACCTTGCTGCTGTACCTCATTCTTATCGTATCTGTAGCTATAGAGTCAGATCCCAGTGCTTCTGGGAGGCAGTTTCATCTGGGAAAAGATTTACAGAAAGCTTGCAACATTTTGCTAACTATGTCAACAGGAACTGAGAGGATAGACCAGAATTTTTTTTTTTTTTTTGAGACAGGGTTTTGTTATGGCCTTGAACTCGTGGCGATCCTTCTACCTCATCCTCCCAAGTGCTGAGATTGCAGGTGTGTGCCACCATACCTAGTTGGACTGGATTTTAAAGGCATTAGGAACAAGTTTATATTTTCATTTTAGTTTATCAATATGAGCATATGAAAAATTCTGGATTTAATGTATTTATTGGCGTTAGCAACAAAAAATCGTTCTTGGTTGGTTAGTTGGATGAAACCTAGATTTAAAAGTGGCCTACACTTAAAGATATTGATATGCTAAAAATTCCTTAATTAGAAGAACTAAAAGCATGGTCACAAAAGTGTTGATTGTAGATTTACTCTATGTGTGACCTACTGATCTAATTTTGCCCTTCAGAGTTGCCTAGATGCTGTTCCTTTCATCATGGAATTGGAAAGTACATAAATAAGGAGAATACCTGACACTTTTCTGGGGTTTTGTGTTTGTTTCCACAGTACTGAGGATGGAACTTGAGGCTTTATACATCGTAGGCAAGCACTACTGAGCAACATCACCATCCTCTTTTTGATGAGCAAAGATGCAGGACTATATATCCTTAACTACTGATATCCTACTTGGTTTATGTAACAAAACAAAACCTAAGTTCTGGCAAATAAAGCCTGTCTGAACTTCCATGTAGTTGTCAGAGGAAGGGAGACTGGGTGGCCTGAAGGAAGCACCAGCAATACCACTAAAGCTACCTTAGAAATCTGTTTACTTCCCCAAAGGAATCTTAACCCATTAAAGTATGCTCCCATGCTTCGGGAGCTGGAAAACACCCAGACCTTCAAAGATTACTTGGAGAGTAACCCTAAGCCAGCAAAAATCCTAAGGGACCTAGAAGGTGTTTGCAGTCCACTAGTTAGAATAGAGGACTTGGGGTTATGAATTGAATTAATTCTCTCCAAAGTCATATGTTGAAGTCCTAAACACCAATACCTCAAAATGAGACCTAATCTGAGATAGGATTATTGCAGGTATAATTCAGATGGGATGAGGCCATTCTAGAGGAGGTAACCCCAGAATCCAACACGATAGGCATTGGTATAAAAAGGAGAAATTTGGACACAAATATGCACATAATCAATATTGCAGGCAAGTGAAGACAGATTGGTGTGAAAACAAGAGAGCCCAAAGATAACTAAGGAAACCAGGAAAAGCATGGAATAGATTCTTCCTTACAGCCCTCAGGAGAAACCAGCCCTGCCGTCAACACCTTGATGTAGGACTTTAGCTTCAGAGCTGAGACAACTTCTATTGTTTAAGCCACCCAACTTGTGCTATCAATAGCATAACAGCCCTAGTAACTAATGTGTACATGGGGTCAGGTGACAAGAGGAGTTTGGGCTTGGGTCTATGTCACATAGCCACACGGATTATTCCTCAGTTTCTGTAGGCACAGTTGTAATGATGGCAACTGGCAGAATCTTCACACCAACCCATAAAATGAAAGCTATTTTGTTAAAAGCTGCAGAGGAAACCTCTGGAACCACTGCATTGTTTTTGTTTTTGTTTTGCTTTGAGATAGTCTCAAGCTCACAATGATCATCCTGCCTCAGCCTCCCAAGTGCTGGGATTACAGGTATACACCACCATGCCTGGCTAGAACCACTCTGTCCTACCAAAGTCATCAACTCTAAGCAATTCCCATGCCTGAGGAATGAGCTATTAGTGCATTAAAGACAATTCCAGACACATTTAACTTGAGCAAGCCTTGTACCTGTTACTGCTCTGGAAGCAGCAGTTCTTTCTCTATCCCAAAGAGCATGAAACAGATTTCACTCACTGGGGTTAACCCTGTCCTACATCCAGGTTATAGTGCTTTTCCAGCCCTGCCAAAACCTAAACTGCAAGCACTTTAATTAACTCTCATCTCCCAAAACATCACTGTTCATATTTCTAAACCTAGTAACCAACAAGTAGCAGTTTATCATCTAAATGCCTTGTAAAACATGTATTCTGGCAGACAGAAGATAACCTCTGTGGAACCTCCAACTTCATGAAGTTTTTAGAGGTGCAGAGCAGGGTCTGGTACACGGCAGTACCATCTGTAAAGTGAAGGATGGGTTGTTTACATCCTTCACTCCTGAGAAAAATCCAG
The DNA here is from genome assembly GCA_004027455.1 of Hydrochoerus hydrochaeris. NCBI lineage: Eukaryota > Metazoa > Chordata > Mammalia > Rodentia > Hydrochaeridae > Hydrochoerus > Hydrochoerus hydrochaeris. Next base: position 177,416 of record PVLA01002370.1, on the reverse strand, counting down.
AGCCTCAGTGTGTCTCACACATGTCTGGTCATGCTGCATTGACTAGTTCACCAAGTCACTGGGGAGGATACCAGTCTTGAGCCCACAGAAGAAACACACCAGTTGGTACAGGCTGCAGTATACACAGGGGTTTATGACCAAGCAGATGGAAGGGTGCGTGAAGACCCTTTGGTAGATGATGGTGCTATAAGCGTGGTATGGCAGCTTCCCACAAAGAAACCGCAGCATAGGGCCTTAAGATTTTGGAATCAAGCCATGCCATTTTTGGCAATAGCTTTGTCCTTTGGAAGCAGATGTTTGCTAACTAATGAGCTCTGCTCCATGGTCTTGGGGAACCAGCTGGGCACTCAATAGCAGTTGAATTACATCAGGTCATCACAGAGAAGGCAGCATAGTGGTTGTTAAGATGGTGGTTTCCAGAACCAGGACGCCTGGGTTGGAATTCCGTCTCCACCATCTGAGTAGCTTATGGTTCTTGGCAAATTAACTCTATCTCATGCTCTTCATTTGGGATCATGAGAATTAAATGAACACCTTTAACACTGCTAGGCCTAGCATCATTTTTAAAATGTTGGTTACTGTCATCCTCATCATTGTTATTGGCCCTGAATTTACTAAATGCCTCTTACTCATCATATTTCATACAACATTGCCTCTCAAGTGATGCACTGGGCTAAGATTTGTGGGGTCATCCCAAAGCAACTGGCCTAACAGAGCAGACAAATGGCTTAGTAAAGACTCGTCTATGGCACCAGCTGGAAGTTCTGACCTGTTTTTGGATGGGGCCTATTTTTTTTTTTTAATCGGTACCAGGAATCGAACTCATGACTGCGTGCTTGCAAGGCAGGTGTTTATGCCACTGAGCTAAATTCCCAGCCCAGGGCCTATGTTTTGACACTAAGTGACTGAGATATGTGGTACTGTTCCTCCCATAGCCAAACTATACAGGGCTAGGAACTACAAATGTAAATGGGACCATGGGATGTCTTACAAATACCCCTGTAACTCACAAAATTTTTATTCCTTTTCCTGTGACTTCAGTCTCTTAGTTTAGAAGTCTTAGTATCTACAGAAGAACTACTTCAGTTAAGCCAAATGGGTCCAATGAACTGGAAGTTTCCTGGCTAATTTGGGCTCCTCTTCCCCTGAACTAATAGCCTAAATGGAATCCTGATTATCAAGGAGGATAGGGTCACTCTTGCTTAGTGAGCCAGGAAGGGATATGTCTGGAATCTGAAGGGGTAACTGGGGCTACCTTGAGTCCTGCCATGTTGAGAAGTAAAAGTTCTGAAAGTTTGGACCACTAAAGGAACAACTGGTTCCTTCAGATATACAGATTTAGGCCACCCACCCCATAAAGAATTTCTTTCATCCAGCTGCATAAAGAGCTGGCAGGGAGGAAAAAGGCACATAAAATAAGTAGTAGGAAAGTATATGAATATGAGCAAGTAACTCATGAAAAGCTGAGAAATGACTTAACATTTCACGTTTTCTGCTTTACTCTAATATAAGAAGGTCACAGCCAACGATGTTAATTTTGAATTTCTATAGTTTCTGTTGTAAGTAAAAATGACTAAAGTATCATTCATTGTTTACAAAGGTAATAAATCCCAGTATTAAATCCCTTTCTGGAGGCTGGGGATGTAGCTCAGTGGCAAAGCCTTTGCCTAGCACGCATAAGGCCCCAGGTTTGATCCCCAGTATTGCCAAAAAAAAAAAAAACCTTTCTACTTTAAAATAGAGAGTTCTTTCCCCTGTGACAGTTATCCCTAACTGATAAATATCCCGGTTTAAAGCTAGTGAGGATATCACACATCACTTTGTGCAGCTTAACTATAACAATAATAAATTCTTACAAAGCCAGTAGTGAAAGCTCCTTTGAGATCAGCCCCTCATTTGACAGAAGCTGAGGCACGTTAAGGAAGACAAAAGCCACGAGCTCCGTCAGCCCAGTGCACCTGAACTGACCTTGTTTCAGGACCTTGTTTCAGTCACCACAGTCTGTGTCATGCAAACGCAACAGAACCAGCCCCACCAACCTTTCTGTGGCTGACTGGGCCCAGGACTTGAGCTTGAGCCAAATGCTATGTGAACAAGCTAGATGTGATGGAAGCTACAGCCTGGTATGGGGCATACTCAGAGGGCACGGTGCCAGACACAAGCCTGTCATTACTCCTGTGCTCCAGGGACCTGCTGGGGCTGCTGACAGCTTTCCCTGATAAACTTGCTCTGTCCATGTCCTTGCCATGGCCCCCATCGCTGAAAGGCACCTGAGCCTAACCCTTCCTTGCACACCTGAAGAAGTGTCACAAACACTCCCAGCATAGGCCCTGCTTCTGATCATACAGCCAGATTGAAAAAGAAGGGCACAGACCAAACTCTGAAATTCTAGACATCACCGTCTTCCCACTCTGACGCTGCTGTTTCCTGCACAGAAAGAGAACTTCGTGGGTGGACAGCGACAGTATGCGAAGGCAGCTGACACTGTGGCTGTATTGTGAGGCCTGAGTTGTCATCAGAAGGAAGCATGATCAGGAAGGGTGAGGGACAAGCCTGCACCAGAGATGTCACTTAACTCCCCTTTTAGCATCTGCCTGTGGGCACAATTTGGACTCAGATCTGGATATGGCTCCACTCCTTAGACACCTGCCTTTGAGGACATTCATTCACTGCTCACTGGCTGCTGGCAGCTGCTCTGTTGCAGGCTTAGTCTGTACGGTGCTGCTTTACTGAGTAGTGGAGACTGGGTAATGTATAAAGAACAGAAATTTATTTCTTACAGTTCTGGAAGCTAGAAAGTCCAAGGTTGAGAGGCCCACATCTGGCAAGCACTTTCTTGCTGTGTCATCCTAGGGGTAGAAGGTGGAAGCCAGCAGGATCAAGTGCATGCCCTGGTTTTGAGAGTGATATCAGACCTGCTGCCTCCAAACCTTTTATAATCAGCATTAATCTTCTCATCAAGGTGGAGCTCACAGGTCCTAAACATCTCCTATTAGGCGCCAACTCCCAAAACTGTTGCACTGGAGATTAAGTTTGCAACACATGATTTTTGGGAACACATTCAAACCATAGCACAGACCTTGGGCTGGGAACAGAAAGAAACTGATATCCCACAGGCAGCAAGCCAGCCAGTGAAAATGGGAAGTCACCATGAAAAATGACACTGGAAACCATAGGTGTGCATGAGAGAGCAATAAGCTTTCTCTTCTCAGCCTTTAACCAGTGAATGCAAGAAAAGGAGCAGCCTGGGGTGGGGGAGGGGGACCCTGGAGAAGACCAGAACAAAAGCCAAGGAGGGGGCAGTTAGGGCTCCAGGAGGAAGTCTGATGGTCACAGACAGCTGGCACCAGATGGGTCAGGGCGAGTAAGGGCTGGATTTGTCACATGGAAAGTAATTGGTGGCTTCACAGACAGCAACTTCAGGAGATAAGAGCATAAAAAATTGATTTCATTCTGCTGAGGAGTGAGTGGGAGGGGAGGAGGTGGAAATGGTGGCCAGCTCTCTACTGGGAAGGAGAGCTTTTATTTTAGTAGAAGAGATTTAAATGTGTTTGGAGATGGACAAAAAAAAAAAGCAAAAAGAGAGGAAAAAGTGACACCATAAAAGGGGAAGATATTTGATGAGCCTTTGTCCCTGAGAGATAAGGAAGGTCCAGGCCCCTATAGGCTTGGAGGAGAGGAGGGAGTGCCTGACCATAAGAGTTAGTTGGTGGACACTGAGAATATATAAAATGCATAGAATATATGCTTGATAAATACCAGTCCTTTCCTCTCCTCCTTTGCTGTGCAGGTTTAGTCCTCTGAGGATACATGTGACATCATTCTGGGGTGTTACAAGTCTAAAAGACAACTTAAGACTGGAGAAATTAAGAGCAAATCTGAAGTTTTCTGGAATTCCAGGAGAGTAGAGACTGCTTTCTCCCGGGGTTCATAAGCTGAGAAGATAAAGCATGGATCTTCCTGAGGCCATTGCACAGACAGGGACTCCCGAATGTTAAAGCACAGAGGAAAGCAGGGCAGAGAGACCGAGAGAAGACAAGACCTCATTGGAATGCTGGGATTGACCCAATGCAAAGGAACTTCCAGTGATGTCATGCAACACATTTCTTCTGTCTCCCAAAGTCTGTGTCAGGACTATCTGTAACTGAAAAAGTCCTGGCTAAAACAGCACATGGAGTTGTTGCTAGCTGCATGAATCAGTTTTCCTTCATTATAATGAAATATCTGAGATAATTAACTTACAAAGAGAAAAGGTTTACTTTGGCTCATGGTCCCAGAGGTTCCAGTCCAAGACTGAGATGCTCCATTACTTGGGGCCCTGGGCAGGAGAACACCAGAGCAAAATTACTTATATTGTGAGTGAGAAAGCAGCAGGATAGGCTGGGACCTCACAATCTCCTTCCAAGAACACCCCTAATCACCCGAGGATGCCCCATTGATATAGGGGAATGAAACTCCTGACCTACTATGTCTGCGAGTTCATGTTCTCTAAAATTGAAGAATGAATTTTAGGAACAACAGAGGTTAAGAGTAGAATATATTGATTGAGAGAAAGAAAGCTTCTGTCTGAGAGAGAGACAGAAGAGGTCCCGAGCAGGTTGCCAAGGACTGTCTTTTCCAGGGATTTTATAGAGTGAAATCATGGGGTGAGACGGGTTTAAGGTGGGGGAAAACTGGGAACTCACAAGGCAGATGGGCATAAGGTGGGACCGAACTATGGTTAGCTGATATGATTAGTAGTTCAGGTAAAACTGATTAAACTGGGGACAAATGGGGAAGGAGTCACATAGAAAGTGGGCATTGTTAGAGCTGTGACTCCTCCCTAAGGGGTTGGAATGGTGACTTTTGGCTTCCTCAGGGTGATAGGGAAATATTTAGAATATCATTCCTTAGGATGTGGATGCATTTGTTTGATCCTTTGTCTTGAGGTCTGGCCCACAGCAAGAGGTGTCTGTCTCCCCTACAGTTGCACGGTATCTGGGCTTCTGCACTGGCTCCATGGAGGACCTAGCTCTGTCTCACTGCCTGTAGTATTTTTAACTTAACTCAGCTGCCTGCAACACCATCTCTCAAAGGTTTTACTGTATCTCACTAGAGCTCCCTGGGGAAAAAAAAATAATAGAACCCCTGGGGAACAAAGTCTTGTATACCTGGACTTTTGGGGAACATGCGTCCAGACTGTAGCACTAGTGATGGACCCTAAGGCTACCTCCTGGGTGCCCTCAGATGCAGCCACATAGCTAGGGTACCCTGAAACTCAGGTCATGCTTTTACAGGACTTGGTAGAAATACATTAGGAGGTAACTTACTATTTTCCCAGATATTCAATATCCAGAAAATGACAAATTTTGCAAAGAGAATAGTAAATAATAAAAACTAACACGAGACATTATGTGCCTCGTAAGTGCTTTATACATAATTTCTTACAGAAGTGAACCTTGTCTTATTCTCTGTTTTGTATTTGAAGAATAGAGGCCCAAGTTTATGAACTCAGACAATGGGAGAGCTATGCCTAGAATCCAGGCAGCCTGGCCGCTGACCCTGTGCTCCTTCTGCTGTGCCAGGAGAGACCATTTGCAGGCAGCATCCAGGATGAATAGTGTCGTTCTTATAAGCTTTGCAGGACTGGAAAAAGCATCTCTTTAGGTCAAAGCTAACTTGAGTATCAGCAAAGTCAAGGAGGCAGAAGACACAGGCCCAGCCTCCCACACACCTTCCTACCTATCCCAAGAGGACAACAGTGTAAAGAACTTCCCCCCTTCCCGGGTGTGGGGGCAGCCTAGCACCTAGAGTGGGCCAGCTGTGTTTCCCCCAAGCCTGATGTTCACAGTGGCTTGAGGCAGGGGTGACAGTGGAGGCAACAGTTTTGGGAGCTGGGGCCTAATAGGAGATGTTAAGCCCCCTTCTCTCTGTCCTGAGAGGAGGACAGAAGTCACCTGTTGCTGAGAGATGCACTCCCTTTACCTTGGATCAGGATCAAAGTCTGGGCTCCAGCACCACAATTCACAATTCTTTTTTTTTTTTTTTAGAAAGTCAGTTTTTCATTTTTTTAAGCTGACACATTTCTAGTGGGTGCCACACTCCCACCAGATTATCTGTGTAGCCAGCAAACAGAGTCTAACCATCAGCAGACCAAGCCAGAGAAGTGCACTGGGGGGCTCTGCCTTGCTGTTGGTACTTATAACTTCTTGCTTCAGTCCATCTACGATTATCTTACCCTCCAAGTCTTTCTTGGGTCTTCATTAACAGTTCATGGGTCAGGAAACTTGACTCCCAGTCCAGTGGCATAAGTCATCATGATATTGCTTCATTGAGATCCCACAGCATAGCCTGGCCATCCTTGCCTCCAGAAGCACACAGGGATCCATCTGGAGAGATGGTCACAGTGTTCAGATAGCCAGTATGGCCAATATGGTTGGTCTTCAGCTAGCAGTTTGCCAAATTCCATACCTTGACCAGCTTGTCCCAGCCACAGGAGAAAATGACAGGGTTGCGGCTGTTGGGTGAGAAACAGATGCAAGACACCCACTCTAAGTGACTCTCATCCTGGACAGTGTATTTGCATCTACCCAGTGTATTCCATAACTTTATGGTTTTGTCTCGGCATCCAGAGACAATCTGCCAGTTGTCAGAGGAGCAGGCCACACTCAGTACCTCCTTGGTATAGCCTACAAATCGTCTTGTGGTGATGCCTCTGAGAGAAGAGAACTTGGTTACTCTCTAGACAGACTTTTATGAACTCCTGCCAGGGAGATCCTTACTCTGGCATGTCCCTGACTATGGAAGCTACATGACTCACAGGACCATGGATGCAACTTGGATCACAGCAAGCCTTTGTTTGAGTATATTAACCCTGGTGCTACCCAGATGCAAATAAGTCACACAACTTCCACTCTTACGAAAGTGGTTTTCCTAGGTGTGGTGATGAGTGGCTGCAATCCCAGCTACTCAGGGGGCTGCTGCAAAGGAAATCATGTTTGAGGTCAGTCTGGACAATTTAGTAAGACTCTCTCAGGAATATTTTTAAAAGCGGGGCTGGGGGCTGGGATGTAGCATGGCCCAGGTCCTGAGTTTAATCTCCAGTATTTGAGAAGGCTTGACTGATGAGTAACACCTGAGGCAACACTGCCCCCCACCCCCCCAACAGAACCAAAGCGGGAACTCTCAAAACCCTTCTAAAATGTGGCCAGGCCCTCTGCTTTAGTCAGTTTCCTATCACTATAGTGAAATGCCTGACACAGTCTACTTGGGAAGGTGAAGAGAGGTTTATTGAGCTCTGGGTTCTCATTATAGGTTGGCGTCAAAGGCCCACACATTAAAGGGTTGGCCCCCAGTGCTGTGGGGAGGTGACAGAACCTCTGAGAGGTAGGCCCTGGTGAAAAATCCTGGTCACTGCGGAGGTGCCCTTGAAAGAGCATGGCTTCTTCCTTTCCTTCTTTTGCTTCCTGGCCATGAGGAGAGCTGTGCGCTCCACCATATGCCCTCTGCCATTGCTGTCCAGCACACTCTGCAGCAGCCCCAGGACAGGTCCACCTGCTCTTCAACTGAAACCTCCAAAACTATAAGACCAAATCATGTTTTCCTCTTTACAAATTAACTGCCTCTGGCTCTTATGTTCTAGAGACAGGAAGCTGGCTAACATAATTCTGTTCTTTCAGTCCAAGTCCATCCTTGAGCTCCTGGTGAAGTGAGTGTGTCATGGTGGTAGCAGGAGTCAGAGAAGTAGTTATAGCTTGAATCAGGAAGGAGAGAGAGAAAGAGAAATTGATACCACACGGGGACCCGTTGACCAAGGGACCGCCACTAGACCCACCATTTTTTTTTTTTTTGATACTAAAGAATGAAACCAAGGCCTTCACATGGACACACTGTGCTATACCCCAGCTCCTTTTTTATATTTTATTTTGAAACAGGATCTTATGTGGCTAAGTGGCTGAGGCTGCACTCAAAATTTCGATCACCCTGCCTCACCCTCCCTGAGTGAGCTGGGACTTCAGACCTGCACCACCAGGCCCAGCTTTGGCTCCACTTCTTAAAGGCCTACAGTACTTCCCGGCACTGCCACTGAGGATGAGTCTACACCCTAGGCCCGTCTCACTCCCCCACAGCAAAGCATTCCAGAGGGAGGCCCTATCATTCTGGACCTGCAGGCCATGAAACATCCTCAACCCTCCTTCTTCAAAAGGGGATGTTTATTCATAATTACTTCATTTTCCCTCCATCCATGTACCAAAGTACAGCGTTTGGGGCTGATTTAACTTTAATATTTACCTATAGTCATGTTTCTTCAACTTTTTGGTCTCAGGAACATGTTACACTCAAACATAACTGAAGATCTGAAAAATACTTTGTTTATGTGTTGATCTGCATTATATTATTGATATTTCCAATTATCAATTAAAATTAAGACATTTAAATATCTAAAATCTAAAACTCATAAAATCTAAAATGAATCTAAAATCATAATCAAGAATGAATCTAAAAGTCGTAAACTCATGTTAACATAAATAATACATATTTAAATAAAGATCAATATACTTCAATTAAATTAGTGAGAAGAATAACATTGCTTTATAATGTAGCAATATCCACTATATAGATTCCCATATATGCTCATTCATTCAATCTGTTAATTGCTTGAAACATACGTTTAGTTTGAAGCATATGAAGAAAATTCAGTCTCACACAGATACCTAACTAGAACAGGAAAGAGTGTTTTAAAACTCCTTTCAGATAATTGTGAATATTCTTCTTTGATATTATACCAAAACTTTATAAATGAGTTTTGTTAAAGTTATCTTCAGTGTGAAATCTGAAACTATATCAATGAACTTTTCACTAAATTAAAATCTGTTTAATTTTTTATACACATCTTTTATTCACACATGATTCTGGCAAATGCAGTTTCACTGAGTTATGCAAATATTCTGGACATCTCATAAAAATGAGATGTTTCAGTAGAAAAAAGAAACATTTGTTGATGCTACCACTGATCCTATCAAAAAGTTTTTGAATGTTGGGAAACCACTAAAGCCATGGTGGTGGACGCAAACTTTCCAAACTCCTAATTCTCATTCAGTAGCTCGAATTTTATTCCTTGCAACAAATATTGTCAGTTTTTACCCTTGACAATAGACTTGCTTTGTTCATTTTAGAGGAAATATCTGCAAAATATCCACATTTGTACAACCATAGTATGACTTTCCATCCTTCTTCCAACAAGAACTAGTATTGCATGAAGAAAGTGGGTAATGTAGTGCACAACTCAAACAGCCGTCCTGGGCCTCCTTCTGACCTCTAGGTATGCAGGACTCTTTCTATTCCAAATACTCAAAAAAGACGGCTGGATACAGTGCGAGTTACTCAGGAGCCTCCAGCAGGAGGACTGCTTAAGCCAGGAGTCTGAGGCCAACATGGCCAAATAATAAGACCCCATCTCAAAAAGGAAGGAAGTAGATATACTTAAGGGTAGATATTGAATACTTTTCCATTCTTTTAACAAGTCATTCATAAACAAAGCCACTTTAATTCTTTTATTATGCATATAGGGCAGGGAAAAAGCAATGACAACTGGCAGTGCTGCCTTGGGCTTTTTTTTTTGGAAACAGAGTTCTGCTTTGTAGTCCAGCCTGGCCTTGAACTCACTTTTTAGACTGGCCTTGAACTCACAGCAATCCTCCTGCCTCAGCCTCCCAAGGGCTGGAATTCCAGGGGTGTGCCACCTTGCCTGACTGCAAAGGAGACCTGTGGAGTTTCATAGCTCACACACTGAGAACAGCTGGAAAAAACTTTATTTATGGATTATACTCCCCTAGCACCCACCACACCCCTAAAATTGTTTGAGGCACTGAGCATTGAATGATAAACGATGTACAAGCTTTTTAAGGTCTCTGCTCTCATAGAACCAAAGTTCTTACAGATAGAAGCAGAAAATTAGCAGATAAATGAGCATGATTATTTAACCTACAGAAAAGAGCCCTAGAGAATACAAAATGGGAATTTAATAGAGTGGATTGGGATTAATTGACCTTCATTGTTCAGTACAGCATCCCCTCTCTTCCCATGCCTATTTAAAATTTAACTGTGATTAATTAAATTAAAGAAATTCATGTCTGAGTCAGCCTGGCTACATCTCAAGTGCTCAGTAACGATATGTGACTGACTTGCACACTGGACAGTGCAGATGTAGAACAAACACTTTCAGCATCTCAGAACGCTCCACTGGCAGTACTGATTTAGCCTGTGCAAGAGAGAAACTCCACAGAACACTGAGACAGTACGGATGGCAGAGCAAGAGCAAAGATCCTATGGTGGAAACCACTTTGACACACCGGGGTAAAGGAGGAAGAAGGGCAGGATGGCCTATCTCAGGGGAATCTGGTTTAAAAGTGTCCACCAGCCGGCCAGGTAGTGCACACCTAAAATCCCAGAAGTCTGAGGCAGGAGGACCACAATTTCAAGCCCAGCTCAGGCAATTTGATTATTTAACAAGACCCTGTCTTATTAAAAAAAAATTAAAATAAGTATAGAAAATAAAAATACCTTTTACATGTAGATGTCCAGTTGTTCTGGATGCACTGTTAAAAAATTTTCTTGAGCTTTTGGCAACCGCGGACACGGAAAGATCGTCATGCCAAGGACGTTTGTTCTGCTTGTCTAAAGCATGTTTTGAGCACTTTCTCCCCACTCCAAGTCCCCCAGTAAAATGATTTGGGCCCCCCCCATTTTTTTTCTTGAGCTGGGCATGGTGGTACACCCCTGTAATCCCAGTACACAGGAGGCTGAGGCAGAAACGTTGCGAGTTTGAGACCAGCCTGGGCTACAAAGTGAGCCCAAGGCCAGGCTGAATGCATAACAAGACCCTGTCTCAAAAAGTCAAAAAAAAAAATCTTGAATCATATTGGTGATATTTGTTGAAAATATATTGGCCATATACATATGTTAAATTTTCTTTCTTTCTTTTTTTTTTTTTTTGGTACCAGAGATCAAACTCATGACCTTGTACTTGCCAGACAGATACTTGTGCCGCTGAGCTAATCCCCAGCCTTCTCATTTATTTCTTGTTTTCTTTTTAGGTTTCCCGTTCTATCATTGGTGTACATGTTATGCTTATGTAAATTGTCTTGGTTACTTTAAGTGTGTAGCACTGGAGATTGAGCCCAGGGCCATGGCACTGAGCTGCATCCACAGCCTTCTATTTTTATTTTTATTTATTTTTTGAGACAAGTTCTTGCTAAGTTGATAAAATGCCTAGTTTGGACTCAAACTTGCTGAATCACCAAACCCAGCTCAGTAATTATTTTGTATAAACTGAAATTGGGAAGTTTGGTCTTTCAATTTGTTCTTTCCCAAAATTGTTTTATTTACACTGAATTTTTGCATTTCTATGTGAATTTTATTTTACACACATGAATTTTAATTAATTTATTTATATGTTTACCTGTCTGATTTTTATTTTATTTTATTTTTTTGTACTGGGGATCGAACTCATGACCATGCACTTGCAAGGCAGGCACTTACGCCACTGAGCTAAATCCCCAGCCCTGTTTTTTAATTTTTTGAGGCAGGGTCTCACTACGTAGTTCAGGCTGGCCTTGAACTCACAGGGAGCTTTCTGGGTGCACCACCATGCCAGCTTCACATGAATTCTAGAATCAATTTGTCAATTTCTATTTTTCTTTTTATTTTCTTCTTTTTTCCTTCCTTTCTTTCTTTCCTTCCTCTCTCTCCCTGTGCTGGGAATTGAGAGCTTAACTGCTCTATCACCAGGCTATACCCTCTGCCCTTTTTATTTTACTTTGGAGACGAGGTCTTGCTAAGTATCCCAGATTAGTCTCAAACTCAGGATCCTCATGCCTCAGCCTCCTGAGTAGCAGGGATTACAGGCATGTTCCACGAACCTTGGATATCTCTCCATTTATCTAAGTCTTCTCTAATGTTTTTTACTGACGTTAAGCAGAAGAATGATACGTGAGATGATTTCTATTTTAGAATGATTACTCGGTAGTGCGGGAAAATGATTGGAGGCCAAGCTGTGATAGCTGAATGAGTGCGACAGTAGAAACCAAGAGGAGGGCCCCATTACAGAAATACTTACCATATAGATTGGCAGGACTTGGGAACTGATTTTGTGCCAAAAGAGAGAGAAGAGCTGGGTGTGGTGGTGCAGGCCTGTAATCCCAGCACTCAGGAGGCTGAGGCAGGAGGATTGTTGCGAGTTTGAGACAAGCGTGGGCTACAAAGTGAGCTCAAGGCCATTTGAACTGCATAGCAAGACCCTGTCTCAAAAAGACACCCCCCCCCCACCAGGGCTGGGGATTTAGCTCACTGGCATAAACGCTTGCCTTGCAAGCACGAGGTCGCGAGTTCGATCCCTGGTACCAAAGAGAGAGAGACAGAGAGAGAGAGAGAGAGAGAGAGAGAGAGAGAGAGAGAGAGAGAGAGAGAGAACGACTCCCAGGCTTTTCGCTGGACTCCAAAATGATGCACCAATTGAGGCACAATGTACACGATGGGGAAAGATAAACCCCTCCGCTAGTTGGTTCCTGTGTGAGGTGCACATGGGACACCCCGCCGAGGGCAGGTGATTGGGTGTTTGAATTCAGGTCAGCAAAGTTAGACGTCGCCCTGAGCAGGGCAAGGGCTCCTTCCTCCTGTGGAGGATGAGGCCACATTGCTGTGGAAGTGCGAGCTGAGAAGCTGGAGAAAATACATCCATTTTGGGAATTTGGAGGGGAAAAGAGATGAAAAACCAGTAGCTAGAAATGCAGACGGGCCGGGGAAGGTTGTGCTGTTGAGGAGACCAGAGTCGCCGTGGTGCATCGTGGGCCGAGGGAGAAACTGCGTGGAAGGGAGAGAAGGGGTGGAGAGGGGCTTTGGGTCCCCGTGGAGCTGGACAGGCAGCCGGCAGGATGAGGAGGGCGCTTTTCCGATTTTACCCTGCGCTCCGGCCACATGTGTCAGATCTCTCAGCTCTCCACATGGGCAGCCACCATCCTGACCCAAGTGCAAGACCCCTGCACAGGCCACTGCCCTGGGACAAACGAGGCAACCTCAGAACCGCCGGCCTTAGTCATGGCAGTGGTGCTGAGGCTGGAGGCTGGAGCAGGAACAGGAGGAAGACAGGAGGGGCCTCTGAGCCGTGCTCCGCTGGGGTGGGGACTCCGGGGCCTCAGGATAGGGCCCTGAGGAGATAAGGAAGGGTACACGGAGGAGCCAGAAAAGCGGGTAAAAATGCAGGTCCTGGATGGATAAAGGAAGGTGACAGGGACCATGAAGATGAAGTGATAAAAAGAGGGCAAGAAGTAGAGCCAGAAGTCTCAGAGAGGGACCGGAAAGAGAAGACACTCACATGTACACACACCACATGTGAACAGTGGTTTTCTTGAGTGGGCATAAGTTGACAGGTAGTTCTGATTTTTTCTTTATGTTTTCCTGTATTTTCCCCCGTTTTCTTTTTTTGTTGTTATTGTTTTTTTGTTTTGTTGCTGTTTTTGTTGGTACTGGGAATTGAACTCAGGACCTTGAGCTTGCCAGGCAGGCACAGTGCCACTGAGCTATATCCCCAGCCTCTCCCGTAAGTTTTCTACAATAAGTTTTTGTTTGTTTGTTTTGTTTATTTGTTTGTTTTGAGAAATAAAAAACAAAATGCAATAAATATCTATCGATGCCATCCAAAACTTACCCCCTCCTCTTCTCTCAGAGAAGCGTGGCCAGTTCATTTTAGCTTTTCATCCATGTGTGCACATACAGAAGACAGCTGGTGTGGGGGACAGCTACAATTACATGGAGGTGCTCTTCTTACAGTGAAGATGTGGGGCCTTTTTAAAATGGGGAGGCATCAAACAGGAGCTGGAAGCCCAAGCAGAGCATGGGGGGTGGGGTGGGGAAGGCTGTGCCCTGGAAAGACTTAGCCCCCAGAGAATGCACACCGGGCCACACCTGGTCATTAAATGTTCCAGGAAGAGAGGGAGGGAATTACTCTTGTACTTCTCTAGTGAGGTCTGAACCCACTTTCATGTCTCTCAAACCATTCACACCGCAGAAAGCCAGCAAGCCTGGAAAGCAATGACCTCCATCTGCTAGGGAAACTGAGGCCTAGGGAATGCCACGGAGCTGCTGGAATGTCACAGTGCATTGAAGAGGACAAGGATCTAGACCTCTGGCCCGGAGTTCTTTCTAGAATTCCTCAAGCTGTTGCAGAGAGGTGGAGCAAGGTGTGCGATGCCTAGGACTGATGAACTTTGGCCACCTGCCATAGCAACAAAGACAAGAAGCGGCAGTAACTCAGGTCTGCTGATGGCCAGGAAATAATGAGCTGGAGAGAAGCAGGTGGGACCTGGGACCGCTCAGAAGCCCCGAGAACACGCACCGTCCAGAGTCAGGTCGTGGCTCTTCCCACCTCTCTCCCCACACAGTCAGAACTCAGGAGCTGCCCCCCCCCCCCGCCTCTCCCCGCAGCCAGGCCTAGGTCAAGTCTTAGCTTCACATCTGATAAATGCTGTGTGATTGTGGAAAACTCCTTTTCCTTTCTGAGCCTCAGTGTCCTCATCTGTGACAGAGGGTGATTATCTTTAACTCTCAGTGGTGTTCCACAGACAGAATCAGCATCTAGAAGCAAAAGCATTCAGAGGTCTGGTCACCAGCCCGATTCCAAAAGGCCCCAGGCTGGAGTCAAGAGGATGCCTGACTTGGTCTGGTAAGAAATCGCGCGCATGCGCAAACCGGAGCTTGGCTTTCAGCTTGGCGGTGGCGCACGCGCTCTCCACGCAGCCCCTTGGAGGTGGCTGTGCCATCAGGTAGCTGATGGTGCAGGGGGCAAGGCAGGGGGGGGGGGTCTTTCCTCCTATTTAACAAAAGCAAGATGTAAGTAAATGTTCGCTGCATGACTCCAACAATACAGCCATGAATAAAACATCCTTCTCAATCTTTCTTTTTTTTTTTGTACCAGAGATCAAACTCATGACCTTGCACTTGCCAGGCAGGCACTTATGCCTTTGAGCTAAATCCCCGGCCACCATGAGTAAAACAAAAAGTGCAATATTTCCCTTGCCCTCCCGCATGCCCACACCACCTTAGCTATCACTCTGGTGCTGTTGATCGCTGCTGGGAACAGCTCTACCGTGTGTGAACTGTCTCTGAACTCCTCACTGTGTATGATAAAGATCTGGAGATGCAGCTACTGTGCCATAATTACAAATGTCTGACTATTTACAGTAAGGAAAAGTACTGCTCACTGGTGGTCCCCACGGACATCAGCAAGGAGGCACCAGCCTGAATTTCCTCTTCCACCTGAGAGTCTGTCTCCCAACCTGCACCCACTATGTATTGTCCTCTCCAGAGCGCAGATGGCAGGGAAGCCTGTCTGCTGAGGGTCACCAGACTGGCCTGTGTGACTATGGAGGTCACCCACACCTGGGGACTCCTCTCCCTCCCTGGTTTGCATGCAGGTCTTTTTCAAACTCTATAAGCTCTGTGTGCTGCTCCAGGCATGCTAATCACATGTGCCACAGGCACACAGCAGGTGTCACCACAGGTGGGCAGAAAGGTACACATTCACCTGTGTGCTCACATCTGAGAATCTGGAGCCCTGCCATTAAAGGTCACTGACCCTGCGACAGGGCATAGTCTGGAAACACGGTCAGTGCCTCCCAGAAGTGGGTTCCAAAGACCAAGGAGAGCAGGGAGGAAGACATCACACAGGCATATTGAAGCAAGCACTTGGGCGCCAAGACCCAGCCTAGAATCCAGGTTTGCGCTTACTGTGCCACTTCCAGCTGGGTGCCCTCCGCACCCCAGGGGAGGATCAGTACCTCTACTGGGGATGCTGAGGAGGAGCCAAGGGTGGTGCTGTCCATCCTGGCACATTAAAGAGGCTCAGCTCAGCTCCTCCAGTGCAGCCTGCTGGACCTACACTTTGTCCATGAAGGCATCCGAGGGAGTTCCCAAGGAATTTTCTTGTCATTTTTTTTTTCACCATGACCTCGAGGGACAGGAATTAAGCCTGATTTTCCAAGAAGAAAACAGAGATTGGCCCAGACAGAGAGGTAAAGCACCCTGCTCTGGGTAAACAAGGCCAGGAGACCAAGGTACATTCTCAATCCAATAAAAGAAAAGCCAGGGATGGGTCAGGCATGGTGGCACACCTGTAATCACAGGCCACCCTGAACTACACAGCAAGACCCTGTTTCAAAAAACAAAACAAAACAGCAAACAAAGAAAGGCCAGGGAGGGAAGGCCACTGACTGGAGGTCAGGCAGCAGTCAGGGATAGACAGATCCTAGTTCCCCAGGCACTGCTCTTTCGCCACCCATAGCTGTCTCCTTCCCATTTCCAGGCTTCATCCTGAGGACTTTTCCACTCAAGTGTCCACCAGTTGCAGCCCCACCTTATTCACCGGGCCCGGGAGATCGCAGCTTCTCCGAGCCTCAATTTCCATCCACCAAATGCGCAAACTGCAGGGGGCGGGCTGGGGCGCGGGGCGGGGCTGTGACTCAGCTGCGAGCGCCCGCCCGGGCTGCCGAGCCGGTCCGACTGGCCGCTGTGCGCCCGGGCGTCGGGGGCTGGGCCCCGAGGGTGCCGGGAAGGGAGGCGGGCCGGCCGCTGGGCTGGCCCGGGCGGGCAGTGGGCTCGCAGACGACGGGTGGCGAGGATGGGAGCAGAGCCCCCGAGCGGCCCGCAGCCTCAGGGACCAAGCTGACGCCGGCTGCGGCCACCCGCGCGGACCGACCGACATGTGTGCGCGCCTCGGTGAGCGGCGGGGGCGGGCGCACAGCCACAGAGGCTCCGCGGGCGCAGCACTACAGCGGGAGCCACCCGAGGTCCCGGCCGCCTGCGCCTCTAACTCGCTTCCTGCTCGGGCCTTAGTTTCCCCAGCAGTGAGAGGGAGGGAGGAGGGCTGCTGGGTAGCTGCTTGGTGTGGCTCCACTTTCCTTTCTTGCTGAGGGGCACGCTGCCCCAGGATCCCCAGCTGGGATGCCAGGTGCTGGAGAGAGCTGTTACCAGAATGGGAACAGAGGGCAGGGGGCCCAGGGCCCATGCCTCTCAACCTTGCCAAAGGCTCCCAAACCGGATCAGAACAGAGACGGGCTTGTCCCTCTCTGCCCACTCCTGGGGCACCATGATGCTGCTCTTGGGCATCAGACTGTTCCGGAAGGTCCGTGCTCTTTAGCCAAGAGACCTGTGGGCCTCTGTTTCCTTATCTGTAAAATGGGGATGGTAGCACCCATCACCTAGCACTTATTTATTAAGATGAAGTTACCTCCTGAGAGTAAAGAGTGCCATCCACATTATAAAAGCTCCCAGAAACTGAGCTGGAAATAAAGCCAGCAACTGCCCTGAGACTGTCCAGTGCTGTAAGCACAGCCCCAAGCTGCCACCAAGTCTGACCAGACCCTTGGTCCCGGGATGCTGCTGTTACCCAGCACAGATCTGAGCTTGGTGCTGGGTTGCCATGCCAAGTGGGTGGGTGGAGGGAGAGTGGAAGGCCATGGCCCTTCCTGTTTGGCTGGCTGTTCATCTTACTGGCCACTCCAGCTCCACCGTGCCTGTCCAGCCCATCCTCTGCCCTCTGCTTCTCCTCCCCTTGGTCTACCCACAGAGGACCCTGCAGGCTCCAAAGGTGTCAGAGGCCAGCTAGACCTGCCCTTACCTGGTTTTTGTTTTGTTTTGTCTTGTTTGTGGTACCGGAGATGGAACCCAGCGCCTCACAGAGCTGCTCCAAAACTGAGCCACAGCCCCTGCATCCCCTTCCTGTTTTATGCCTGGGGAATCTGGGTCAGAGAGGAGAGGGGTTGATGCTAGGTCGCAAAGGGACCTGTGATTCAGTGGCCCCTGCCTCCCTGCTTCCTGGCATTGCCTCTTGGCATACCGACCCCGAGCACATTCAGCGAGTGATTGCTTTTTTCCATTTCATCTTTGTTTTCTTTTCCTTCCTTCTTTTTTTAAACTTCAGCAGCAGTGCCTTGTACATGTACCAAATTTGATCAATCCTCTCTGCCACAGGTGGGGAGACTGAGGCCTAGGATGGGACTCAAAGTCAGATTCCATGAGAGCAGCTGAAGGAAGAGGGGGTGTCTCGGCTGTGGCCTGGCCACCATCTTCAGTCCCAGGTGGCTGAGTGAGGGAGCGCAGGGCCAGGAGCCTATGGGGAAATGCAGAACAGAAAGCAGCTGCCTGCCTGCAGAGGGGCACTCCCTGTACCCATGACATGATGATAAGGGCCACTTAGAATTTGCCCTTGGTCCCAGCCTTCCCCACTTGTCTCAGCCCCACCTGGTGCCTCCTGCTCTAGGAGCTTGCTTTGCCCAGCTCCCCAGATTTCGCCGTGCTTTCCCATCTACTTCATGGACCTCTTTCCTTGAGAAACACAGTTCTTCCTCTCATTTCCCAGATGGAGACCCAGGGGTCACCTCCCTTTAGGGCACTGGGTTCTACAACTGAGCTAAGTACCTGCTGTGTGCCAGATCAGGTCTTCTCATCAGGGTCTGATGCCCAGTGGGGTGTGGGCTCCTTGGGGCCCAGTGGGGTGTGGGCTCCTTGGGGCCTCGACAGTGACTATCAAACTCACCCTGATACCCAAGGGCTTGCTTAGCCCAGAGTAGGTACTCAATGAACATCTGCTTATTAGCACCTGGGTGCTTTTCTAGCCTCAGAGTCCCAAGGACTCTCACAAAGGGATTGTGAACCCCTTTACAGAGAAGGAAACTGAGATGCAGAGAAGACAAGTTACTGGTCTCAGGCCACCTAGAAATAGACTCAGAAGCCAGTGTTCATTATTCCCCACAGCCCAACAGGCTGATCCTCACCCCGGCCTTGACACCACTGTCCCCACAGGTGCCCTGAGTGTGGATGACTTCCGGAAGGTGCTGATGAAGACAGGCTTGGTGCTGGTGGTGCTGGGCCACATGAGCTTCGTTGTAGCCGCCATCCTCCACGGCACTGTGCTGCGCTATGTGACTGCGCCCCACGACGCGGTGGCTCTGCAGTACTGTGTGGTCAACATCGTGTCGGTCACTTCTGCCATTGTGGTATGGCCAGTGTGGGAGGGTGGCTGGCAAGGGGAGGGACTTGAAAGGTCTTTGATGAGCTCCCACTGGCACCTTGATGGTGAGCTGGGAGCGCCAAGGGCCAACCTCTGTGATACCGCTTACCAACCCTTTGCCTGAGTTTCCCATCTGTAAAGCAGGGATGGTAAGAATGTCCACCTCAGAGGGTCCTGGTGAGTACTGAGGTGTTTAGCTCAGTGGTTAGTGTACACTGCTCTGAGTTGGAGTTATTAGGAGAACATTCAAGGTACCGCTGGACAAGAGGAAGGAACATCAGGGCAGCTCTGGAGGGTACAAGGAAGTTTCACAGAGGTGAAGGTCTCTGGGTATTGATGGATGAGTAGGAGTTCATAGATGGGCAGTCACCAACCCAGGTGTGTGGTGTGCTTGAGCTTGTGGGAAAGGAGCAGGGATGGCATTCCATGTGTGGAATATGGCAGGTACAAAGCTGTGGAGTTGGGAATGGCTAAGATCTGTAATAGAGATACAAGAAAACTAATTTGGCAGGACCTTAGCATTCAACCTGCTTTATAGCAATTGCTCAACTGCAACCACTGGCTGTGAGCCCCTGTCTGATGACCACAGAAATGAAGGGGCCTGGCATTCTCAGATTTAAAGTCCTTTCCTGACTGTCAAAGAGGTGGCTACAACCATGGGGGACACATCAGTGTCTCAGCCTCGCAGGTGAAAGACTTCTCTCTGTGCCTGTTCTTTGCCTGCAAAATAAAGCTGAGGTTCACTGGTCTCTGGGCCCCAAAAGGAGGAGGGGCTCTGCCAGTGTCACAGGGCCATGCATGTGCCTGTGGTGGCCTTGGAGTCGTGGTTGTCTGTACCTCCCAGCAGCCACATGAGGAAGGCAGGGTTGAGAAGGCCACGGTGCTGGGGATGTAGCTCAGTGGCACAGTGCCTGCCTGGCAAACACAAGGTCCTGAGTTCGATTCTAGGTACCAAAAAATAAAAAGTAGAGAAGGCCACAGGGATGGGCTCTGGGCTGGACCACTTGCCCCTCACCTTCCTTTACTCAGTTAACCTCACCACTGCCAGCAACGCTTTATGGATTCACCAATCTCCTGCTGATTACGAAGAAGCCAAGTCCATTTGGACTGTTGAGGTCTGATGCTTTCAAAGCCAGCTCATCCTGCAGAGGCTTAGCCCAGAAAGGCTGAAGCCTTGAGTACGGCTGCCCAGTGAAATAAAGCTGTTGCTGGAGCCCTGCCGTGTCATGCCTGTTGCAGCAAGGGGACTTCTGGAGGAGAAGGGTGTGTCAGGAGTCCTGTGTCTGGGCCCTTGGGTGGTCTGGAAGCCGGATGAAGGCAGAGAAGAGGAGAGAGAGGCATTCCTGGCAGTGTCAGAAGCAGGCTGGCTGCACATGAGTGTCCACATCAGGGTGATGAGGAAGGACAGTGGCCGAGGAGGGGCTGAGCAGCTCACAGGCCTGGGCCTGGGTCATGAAGAACCCAGAATAATTTAGTCTCCTAGGGATTTTGAATTCTACTTCATGACGTACGCTGGGTTATTTTAATATAGTAGCTTTGG
Source organism: Hydrochoerus hydrochaeris (assembly GCA_004027455.1). NCBI lineage: Eukaryota > Metazoa > Chordata > Mammalia > Rodentia > Hydrochaeridae > Hydrochoerus > Hydrochoerus hydrochaeris. The sequence continues at coordinate 156,834 of PVLA01002370.1, read as the reverse complement.
GTTTAGTTCTCTGCTAGTTGAGTTCCTCTGCTTCCTCCATTCCAGGGAGCTATGTCACATGTGTCATGCACCCCACCATGACCCTGCAGGCCTGACATACACAGGTCCGCTGCTATAAACTCAGCCATAAGCAGTGAGGAGTCATGGAAGGTTGTAGCAAGGAGCAACTGTGTTTTAGAAATAACATTCAAGGTTGGGCCATGAGGATGCAACGTGTCTGCGCAGATGGAGGCCGTTAGGCCTACGCCCAGCATGGAACAAAGGTGGAGGTTGGAGAGGTGGCAGCAGTGGAATCTATCCGAGGGTGGTCCTGACCTCCTACTCTCCTCCATCATGGGGGTCAGTGTTGACCTGAGCCTCCCCAACAGGTCATCTCCTCTGGCATTGCAGCCATCGTGTTGTCACGCTACCTCCGCAGCACTGCTCTGGTAAGTGATGCTTCCTGGGATGGGGCTGTGGAGCTGGGGCAGCAGCCACCACCCAGGGCCTGGTGTGCTGTGGGCGTGGGGGGTGCCGCTGCCTGACATCCACTGACCAGTGGCCTCTCCCGTCCAGCACTGGACCGTGTTTAGCTCCAGTGTGGCCTGTGCTCTTTTCTCGCTGACCTGTGCCCTTGGCCTCTTGGCCTCGATCGCAGTGACCTTTGCCACCCAGGGCCGGGCACTGCTAGCTGTCTGCACTTTTGGGAGTCCTGGACTACTGGTGCTCACACCTGACTGCCCCTTCGACCCCACACGCATTTATGTGAGTGCCTCAGCCTGGGATGGAGCATGCTGGGTTTGGGGAGTCCTGTCCTCCAGCCCCAGCCCCAGACAACCACTTCTGCCCCCTGTGCCCTACAGAGTTCCAGCCTGTGCCTTTGGGGCATCTCACTACTGCTGTGCATGGCAGAGATCGTGTTTGCTGTGCGCTGCATCCAGCTCACCCACAAGGTGCTGGAACTGAGGCCCTGGAGGGGGAAAAGCAGTCACCACAGGGTAAGTCCCCATCATAGTCCTGACTCCACTGTTCCCTGGGAGCCCTTGCTGGTGAGCCCAGGCTGGTCTGCCCTGCCTGCCTGTATGAAGCCCCAGTTTGAGAATGGAGGCATAAGTTTTTTCTCCAGGACTAAAGGGAAAGGCTTGGAGACTCACACCAGATTTCTGGCTAAGCCACACAGCTAACACCTGGCTCTCCCAGGGCCCAGAACAAGTCCTGAGAGGGCAAAGAGTATCTAGCCTGAAACAAGGGATGCTTCAAGGGGCTGATCTGGCTCTTGCCCAGGGAGTAGTGATCCCCCTTTCCCCATGCCCCCGATGTCCTGAAGCAGACCCTGGCCCAGACCCAGTGGCAATAGCCTACTGTGCACCCACAGATCCAGAACCCAGAGCCCATGGAGGGCCACAACCTGATAAGCTGCCCCAGCTCTGTGCCACTGACCCTCTGAGAGCTGATGCCTCATCCAGCCCCATGGCGGGGTCCACCACCAAGCCTGCACTGCGACTGGTGCCCAGATGGCTGTCAAGTTCCAGATGGCCCCAGGATCCCTGGAGCCAGCCCAAGAGGGTTTAATGGACCCTTGGGGACCCAGGAAGGGTGTTTTAGCCCCTGGCCCCAGCCACCTAGCCCACTGCACTGAAACGAAACTTTATTTGGAAGTTATTAAAAAGAACAAAGATGCTTCGTGTGGCTGCATGCAGGGTGGGGGCGGGGCTCGGCCAGGGGCCTGCTCTTCTTTCCCACAGGACATAGTGGAGGGACTCTGCCTATCTGTGTGTGTGCGTGTGTGTGTGTGTGTAAGAGAGAGGCCAATACACAGGGGTCAATTGGTGGTCTGTGGCTGGCTGTGTCCATCGGAGTGCAAAAGGCAGGCAGGTTCAGGGGACCCACAGCCAGCTGGGATGGGGTAGGTTTCCATTTGTGCCTTGGCCTCGGGGCCAGCAGGAGCTGGGGCAGGAAGGGTGAAGGCTTCTGGAGGGGGGGGGGGCTTAAGGAAGGTCCTTTCTCAAAGGCCTGGAATCCTCTCTCCTCCAAGTAAAAAGACAGGCTCAGATCACCTGAGTATGACTCCCCACCGCCCCCAGGCTGAGCCCTAGGAGAAGCGAGCCTTAGCCTTCCGCGGTTGGGGAGGGGTCGGGCCTCAGGGCTGGGGATGGGTGGGAGACGGCTGAGTGTCTGGGTGAGGGTCCTGACTCTGAGGGGCAGACAAACCCGAGCCTGTCTCTGCCATTGCGGGAGGGATGCTACCAGCTTGCTTTTGGGCGCCTTCCTTGCAGGATCCCTGTTCCAGAGGCCCCCACAGTGCAGACCCGCGGTGGGGGGCGGGTCCCCAGTCTGGCCCCAGCCTGGGTAGACACGAGGGAAAGGAAGCTGAGAGCCGGGTGGGACCGGTGAAGGCGGGGATGAGGGGTGCCTGGCTCCTCCCCTCAGAACTGGGAGGCGCTGCTGGGGTCGCACTGCAGCAGGCGCACGATGGACGGGTCGCTCTTTGCTCCGCGGATGAATTCCTCCAGCGACAGCTTGCCTGCGGGGCGAAGCGCGCAGTGACAGGGACTCAGCCGCGGGGCGCAGGGGGGTGGGGCGCGAGAGGGAAGGAGGGAGGGGACGCTGCCCGCTGCCCGCCCCCTCCCAGCCCTGGCCCCTCACCGTCGTTGTTGGTGTCCATTTGGCGGAAGATTTTCTCAGTCCTCTTTTCCGGGGTCGACTCGTCTTCCGGCATCTTCATCACAGACGAAACCATCTTGTAAATGGCCTGGGGTTTGAGAGGGAAGGCGGGGAGTGAGAATAGATCTCCTCCCCAGACGCGGGGACGGCCCCGGGCTGCCCCCGCCCGGCTGGGCGAGCTGGAGGGGGGTCCCGAAGGCTTGGGGCGCGCGGGGGTGGGGCGCGCCCGGGAGGTGCAGGGGAGGCTTTCCAGAAGAGGGGGCACTTGGGGCGGGCTAGGTGGGAAAGGAATTGCTGGCTGAGGGAGCTGCATGCGAGGAGGTAACGCAGCGTGAAAGCTCTGAGCGGACGCCAAGAATTGGAGGGAGCAGGGAATAAGAGATGTTATGTTGGAGGACGTCGAGGTCCAGATGGCCAAGGGCTTAGAACGCTGGGCTTAGGCGCCCTCACCTGGGTTTGTCGGTACCGAGCTAACGCCAACCCTCAAAATCACCCAGGCCCTTGTCAACCCTCCCTCCATGGCTGAGTGGCTGACAGGGGCTCCAGGCCTCGAGGTGGTACTGGACTGCGTTGCCGTCTGTGGCCTACAGGGGGCGCGGAGCCGCGTTGAGGCAGCTGGGGTTCCACCGAGGTGGGAACATTATGCAAACGAATGCAAATGAGCATCTGCCAGCGGGCAGGGACAGCCTGAGCTCTGCTGGGCTGAGGGCGGCAGCTGCCGCGTGCAGGAGCTCCTGAGACGAGGCGCAGGAGGATGGTCGTGCTAAACGTACAGAGCACCTAGTGCTTGGCCCATGGCATGAGTAAGCTGGGTCCCTGCGTCCTGGGACTCCAGAACCCCATTTGTTGCCTCAACCTTCCAGCTTTTTCAGACTGACACCTCCAAAAAGGCTCTCTTCTTGCATTCCTAAAACTTCCCCTGCCTGAAGGCCATCTTTTGCCTCTGTGATGCTCTTTTCTGGCCTCTTTCCTTCAGGTCTGTCCCCACACTGCCTCTAAAGCTTTTTCCAAGCGCATATCTCCACTGCCGTGTTCAGGTCCAGCAGGCCACCCCCTCACTTCCTTCCGACACATTCGGGCCACCCTCCAGGCCGCCGTGCACCCAGCTCCTTCTGGATGCTGCCCCACGCTCCTTCTGCTACCTCCCACTCTTCCTAGAGGCTCAGTTTACACAATGCTTTCTTAGTGAAGCCATCTCTGACCCAAACTGAATCGGGGCACACAGGAAGCCCAGAGCCTCAGGGCTTTTCCTTTGAGGATGCCTCTCAGGAAGTAATTATGCATCTATAAGACCACACTAGTCCCTACTGTATAGAGAAAACCTCAGATACTAGCTAGTGCCCACATCCTCAGAAACAAGTCCAGTGCCTGACACCTGGCAGGCTCGCTCCGGTTTAAAGGCCACTGGCACCTCCCACCACCTTCTGTACCAAGTCCAAATCCTTTGGTCCTTGGTAGTCAAGATACTTTGCAGTTTGCCTGTTCTGACCTCGCCACCATCAGCCCTCCCCAGAGGGGTAAATCTACTACAACTAAACAACCCTGTGCCCTTCAGATTTCCCAGCCTTCACAGTCTTTGCTTGGAATAATACTACTGGCTACCATTTATCAGAAAACTACGATTTGCCAGGTTCTTCAGGTGCATCATGCTAAATTTTACAACAGCCCTGAAAGTCTCCACTTTCCAGATTAGAAACCAAGGCTTAGGAAAGGAATGAATGGCAGAGACCAGATTTGAACTTGCTCTCTTAGCTGCTGGATGGATGCTTGGGCAGTGTGGACTTGGATGTAAAATGGACCCACGGTACCATCCTGATCCATTACTCTCTTGCAGGGTAACCTTCGACAAGTACTTAACTTCTGTGAGGCTCAGTTACCATCTGTAAAATGGGAGTAACTGTATCTCCCTTATTAGGAGTCTCTAGAGGATTAAAGGAGATGTGACAGCTGGAACAGTGGATGGCTATAGTAAATGGTCACTAAATAGTACTTCATATGATGGACATTATCATCCACCAAGTCTTCAGTCCCCTCCCCCATCTCTCAGTCCTCTGGGTTCCAGATGTCACCTTCTGTCACTTGGCTGGTCAGCATAGACTGCACAGTGATCTGTCACCCCAGCCTGGGAGCCCCGGAAGGCACACTCTTTCCTCCCATTGTGCCACCACCTGGCACTGGGCTGGGTCCTGAGAAGGACTGAGCAATGACTTAGAGAGTGATCATGCTCCCTGCAACAACCCTTCTCCCAGGCTGCCTAATTAATTGTCTGGAATTGCTGCCCAATCATAGTTTCACTGGAGCCTACTGGTCATTAATCAGGCACTGGGGTTTGCAGAGCTCTGGCTGCACCAGCTGTCTGTGACCTGTGTCTGTCACTACAGAAGCCAGGGCCTTGTAGCCAGACCAGCTAGAAAGGGGTCCTAGGGATGCCTTCCTAGCTGAGTGGCCTGGTTTGACTGCTGCACAGGGTGTGGTGGCTGCAGCAGGACTGTGTTACCAGCACCACCAGTGCAACCGCTCATGCTCAGTGGTAGAACGTGAGCCTCCCCTGGATTTGCTGCTATGCAGTGACTCCTGACTGCTCCTCCACCCTGTCTATCTAGACCCTTGCATCAAGACCCCCAGAGGTCCCTGGCATCCAGTATTTGAGAATTAACACGTGGCCCACAGAAGTCAGTAACACTCAGGCAGAAGGCACAGGAAAGGCGTCACTTAACAAGGCAGCCATTCCACTCAAGCTGGAAAGTGTGGATCCAGACCCTTAGCAAGAGAGGCCCAAAATCAAGTTCAACTGGGGCTGGATGAGATGCAAGGGGTGACACCCTGCAGAATTAGAGACCAGATAGAAAAAGATTCAGAGAAGGAGGAGAGTGGCAAGGGCTCGTGCAAAGCATTGCAGCAGCTTTGCCCAGGGCACATCTCAGCATCCCTGATGTGTGCTCTGGGCCATCCTGGCTAAAGCAGAGGACACATGGAGGAAAAGCAATGACTGACAGTTGCTAACATTCACTGAGTACCAAGAATGTGCAGGACTCTGCTAGAACCACTGTTTATCCCCTTTATCCCTGCAACAGCCTGGGAAGTAGAGGCTCAACACCCCCGTCTACTGTGAAGAAAGCTATAAAAGCTTAGGGGGAAGTGGGTAAGAAATATATTCAATGCTGGCTAAGAGGATGAGTGTTCTGGAAGACTTTTCCAAATAAAGCTAATGCCTATCACACCTAAGTTTGTACTCAGCAAGGGCAGTCATGTCAGGTCCCTAAATCTCGTCATATCAGACGAGCAACCTAAAAGTGAAAGCCAATTCCAGAACTGGAAGCCAGAACTCCTGACTAGGAGTCCAGACGCCTCACAAAAGGCAGCTCTGGGTAGTGGCCAACCTAAGCCTGAGTCTACTTAAGTACTGAGTGACTCTGGGAAAGTCTCTCCACTTTGCTGAACCTCTCGTGTAGTAAGGAAGCACTGAGTTCATGGGTATGAGGCACCTCACTCTCTAGTGAGCTGTTGGTGGTCCCCTGGTTGGAAATTGGCTGCATATCTGGATGCTTTGTGGGCATTAGAGCCAACTGGTCCACTCACAGGCTGTGTGGCCTCAAGCAAGTGCCTTGACCTCTCTGAGCATGTTTCCTCCTGAATTAATGAGGATCAATAAAACATACCTGTCCTATAATCCACAAATGTCAAGTCATGAAAGATTTGGCTGAAAAACTATTCCAGATTAAAGGGGACTAAGGAGACATGACAACAAAACTCAATGCATAGCTGGAGGTGGTGGCGCACACCTATAATCCCAGCACTCGGGAGGCAGAGGCAGGAGGAGCGCTGAGAGTTCAAGGCCGGCCTGAACTGCATAGAGCAACCCAGTCTCAAAAAAAAAAAAAAAAAGAGAGAGAGAGAAAAAAACAACTCAGTGCGTGATCTTAGACCAAGGGAAAACAATGCTCTAGGGAATATTATGGAAACAGTTGGCAAAACTGGAATACAGTCTGTAGATTAGATAATAGCATCATTTCTATGTTAAATGTCCTGACATAGCTAATCATATTATACATTATGTAAGAGAATGTCCTTATTCTTAGGAAATACATTTTTACCTAAGGGTAAAGGGTCAGTGTTCAGAACAACAAGAAAGCATTGCACGCACATAAAGACAAAGCAAAATGTTAACTGGTGATTCTGAGCTAAGGGTACACAGAGTTTTCTCACCACTTCTTTAAATCGGTCATTTTGTCAATGGGATTGTGAAAGTAGCACCTGCCACTAGTTGCCTATGGTGTCTGTCCAGGGCTAAAAGCAGGGGAGCAAGGACAAGCTGCTGGGCCTGCACCCGGCAGCGAGGGGCCCAGGCCCACCTGCACAATCTCCAGCATCTCCTCTCGGCTGATGTAGCCATTGCCATCCAGGTCGTACATGCTGAAGGCCCACATGAGCTTCTGCTCCAGGCGGCCTCGGGAGGTCACGCTCAGTGCAATGATGAACTCCCGGAAGTCGATGGTCCCGTCGCTGTTGGTGTCAAAGGTGCGGAAGACGTGCTCCGCGAACTTGGAGGCATCACCGTAGGGGAAGAAGTTGGCATAGATTTTCTTGAATTCATCCACGTTGAGGATACCCGTGGGGCAGTCCTTGAGGAAGCCCTTGTACCACTCCTGAAGCTCCAGCTCCGAGAACTCTGTGTTCTCCCGCAGGTCCTGCAGCATCTCCGGCCGCAGCTTGCTGTTCTGCTTGCCCATGACTGCAGAGCCAAGTCCCACCTGGGTCCCCCAGTGGGTCAAGGGACAGAGAAGAGTGGTCAGGCCCTCCTGCTCCCTTGATACCACTCCAGAAGGGACCCTGGACACCAGACACCCTGACCTCTTTTGAGCCAGCAAAAAAGGAACTGGCCCAGTGTCACCACCTGCACTCAGGCATTCTGCCTCTATGACGCACACTGCACTGTTTCCCAGGAACAGAACTGCAGGAGGAGGAAGGAAAGGGGCTCGCATTCATAGAGGTCCTCCTCAGAGCCTGCCATTAAGCCTTCAAAAGTGCATACCTTTCTCCCTTAAGGGGGGGTCTGGAATTAGACCCATTTTCCAGATAAGAAGGCAGGCTCAGAGGAGTGCATGGGTCACACAGCCACTGCATGACAGGACTGACTACCTGAGTTGCTCAGACAGGTACAGAAACACCTTCTGGTCCTACTTCCTACCACTGTCCTCTCCTTGCTCCTCATGCCTGCTCCCCACAGGAGATATCTGCAGCTTGGACAGAGCGCTTCTGTCTCTAACAGGTGTGCCTGACAAGCAGCAAAGCATGGATATTATCCTGGGTTCTAGAGTCAGATCACTGGGATTTGAATCCCAGCTCTGTTTCTTACCAGCTATGTGACTTTGGGCAAGTTCCTTAAGCTCTTTCTGTCTCATCTGTAGAGTGGGGATAATAATAGCACTTACCTCACAGGATTGTTGGAGGGTAAATTAGCACATGTGAAACAGTTAGAACCATGCCTATACCGATAATAAGGGCTACATGCGTGTTACATAAATAAAATTTACATGTGCACAAGTATCAAAATATCCTATAAAACAATATGCAAACAAATCTATCCTGACACATTTTATGTTACGCAGCTCATCAAATCCATACACTGAATTTCATGCTGCTCACATACCAGCCCACAGCACCCATGGGTCACCATGCCTCCACACCAACTCACATGCCTTTCTCTGACCCACAGCTCACAGGGATCGATACTGGGTGGCATGCACAGCTCCCATACCTTGTACATCAAGACATACCAGCCCACAACCCCTCATGTCTCATACATGCCATCACACACCAACTCACATGCCAACACCTCTCACATGGCCAGCTGCATGTGAGGCCTTCAGGCACCCTTGTCGTTTTCCTTTCTTTTTCCAGGGGTGCTGTCAGGTCCCAGGAAAAGGAGCTGCACCCCTTCCCAGACCTGCCTGGGGCCCCTTTTCTCCCCAGCCCATCAAATGCTCCCTTTTTGTCTAATCCAGAAAGGCCTCCTCGGGGCAGGGGGCTGACTGTGAGACCAAAAGGAATACAATGGAGAGGAGCTGGCAAGCCGTTCTGGGCAGGGATGTGGGGACACGTGCAGGTGACCCCTCTCCTGAAACTGGGGAGGAGTGGGAGAGGGCAAGGGAGTTCCTCATGCACATACAGGCAGGCACATGTATGAGACTGTATGTGCTCATGCATGATGTGTGCCCCCGGGTTCTGCACTACATTTGTCTTTCTGCGCTTCCATCTATGCCTGTTTATATGCATTATATGTGCATGTGACCAGGTATGCACCTGTCACAGAATGAAGGGAATGTAGCTGTGTGATCATTTGAAGGACCTGCGTGTGTCCTCAGCAGTGTGTCACATGCATGTTTCTCTAAGTTGGTGGCCCCCATTTCTAGATCAGCCCCTTCTGGCCCAGGCTGAGGACCCACAGAGCATGTGTGTGGGAAGGGATATGGAAACATGTTGGGCAGAGCAGGCGAGTGGACCTCTTACCCCTCTCCTCAAGGTCCAAGGAACTGGGTCACCGGGGAGGGGGCAGAGAGATGCTCTGGGCGGGAGAGCTTCTACAGTGCCCCCTCCTCCCTGCTACCCTCAGAGTTGCCCCTCCCAGTTGGAAGAAGGCAAAGACCCCCTAGTCCCCAAAATAGAAAGAACCTCACGGCTCGACCTGAGAATCCCCCTGCCCGCCGGGTTCCCACTCCAGACCTCCCCCAACTCTGCGCTGAGCCCCCGCCTCGTTTCTTCCAGCGCTCCGAGGGCGTCCGGCGCGCGACCCCTCCGGGAGGGGGCGCTCCGGGGCGACCGAGCAGTGACTCCCCCGGCTGGCCAGGAAGCGGTCAGGACCCTGGAGAGCGCCGCGCGCCTCCGGGGAGACCCCAGCTCCTCGCGCTCGGAGAGGGAGGAATCCCCAGAGGCGCGGGCAGCCGCGGCGTTGGGGAGCCCCGGACGTGGCCCCTGGCTCCAGGACTGCCCCACCCCGCATCCCCCAGCCTCAGTCGGTTCGCCCCCACTCACCCAGCCACGCCGAGACACCGACTGCGCAGGGAAGGCGGCGCTGCTGCGGCGCGCGGCGCAGAGGCGGCCGAAGGGCGGGCGGGACTGCGAAGGAGACGCCCCGCGGCGTTCGCCCGCCCGGAGCCCCTCCCCTGGGGGGTCCCCTCCACTCGGGGGTGGGGAGAGCGGTGCGTTAGGCTCCGCCCCCGCCCGGCAGAGGGAAAGGGGCGTCCTCACTTCCCTCGTCCCGGTCTCGGGGAAGCACCGGCCCCCTCATCTCCCCAGCGTCTCCACTGGAGCAGGCTGAATGGAGGGGCGGTCGGTGCCGAGACCCCGTTCCCAAGCTGCCGACCATCCCCGGCCGCGCAGCCCCTTCCCTCTCCGGTTCCTAACTGGGTGCCGGGCCGCACGTTGCTCGGAGGGCGGAATCCGGATCCTGGGTGGCTTGATGGGCACCTTGCCTGCCTCCGCGCTCCGACTCCCGAACCTACTGAACTAGGGGCTCTGGGGGGAGCGGGGAGCGCCCATCCCTTCAGTCCCGAGGTCCTCGGGCGGCCGACACGCCCCCTACCCACTCCACCTCGCAGGGCCCGCCCCCTGCCTACTACTCCGGATCTCACCTCCCACCCCTCCGACCTCGAAACACCGGCTCCTCCCACTGCCCCTCCAGCCTCCGCCAGCGGGGGGCTGGCGACCTGTTCCGGGAGGAGAGTCTCTCCAGCTGGGGTTCCTGAGAGGCAGATGTCCCCGCCTGCACGAAGCTCGGCTCCTCCCCGGTGTAAGGGGGCTGCATCGTCCTGCATCCACCTTGGCAACGATCCCCCATTCCTGGGTTTAAATTCTGTCCCTATCTCTAGGATGCGGTCCTTATTGTCCCACTTTACAGATGAGGAAACTGAGGGTCAAGGGAGTTAAGTGATTTTACCCAATGTCCCACAGCGGGTTAGTCCAGGGCTTGGACTTAACTTGAACCTGTGTGCTCGCATTCATTTACTCCACCAATATTTATCAAGTGTATGTTCTTTAACCAGCACCATTCTAGTTAACCGGGTTACCAATACGGGCAAGAAACAATGGACATTAAGACAAATCAGTTCTGTAGTGTATTACATACATCCTCTGGGAAAAGGTTGGGATAGTGACAACTCAGGAACCTTGGGGAGCATGCCAAGGCTATGCCAGGTGAGAGGGGCCGTCCTGGAGCTTGGAGCAGAGTAGAAGTGTCTGACTTCCATGTCAGAGCTCACTGAGAACGTAATGTCAAGAACAAATTTTGAGAAGTGGGAGGCAAGAATGGGAGCAGGAGCCAGGCATGGTGGTGTACTCCTGTGATCCCAGCACTTAGGAGGCTGAGGCAGGAGGGTCGCCATGAGTTCAAGGCCAACCTGGGTAACACAGTGAATTCAAAGTCAACTTGCATTACAAAGTAAGACCTTATCTCAAAAAAAAAAAAATGAGAGCAGGGTGGCAAAGGTAGGTCTGGTCTCTGGAACTCCTGAGGTCGGTGGAGCTAACAGCATTTGCCTGGAAAGCTCCTTCTAGCCCTATTCTTTCAGTGCCTGTAATTCAGAACTTCTGGGCTCCTGGGGATTTACACTGAAGCTCCAATTCCCAGACCCAGCGTTCCAGGCCACCTGACTGTGTGAGTAGCCTTCATCCCTCCTGCTTGAGGGGCAGGTGAGGAGGTCTCCACTGGAAGAACCCAGACCAGGGTGGAGTGTTGACAGCTGGGTCCCGGGAACAGGAGCTCCTCTGTGTACCTTGGCTCTAGTGTTGGGACCCCAGAGGAGGCGTGAGAGACGCCAGACGTGTGTGGGTGGTTCCCAGCTGCCTCCTGAATGAGGACCTGCAGGTGGGGAGCAGAGAGCCGCTCTACCCCCACCCCAAGCCTTCAAGTGACAGCCTCTCTCTGCTCTCCTCAGGGTCCCAGGAGGCTCCAACATGCTTGGGACAGGGAGAGTGGCCTGCCCTACCATCACTTTCTCAACAATTCTTCCCCCTGGGACTCCTTCCTCTCTCAGGCTGGTCTGGATCCTCCTTTCCATCCTTCCCAAGGAGAAGGGCACTGGGTGTACCCTCACTTCCTGCCTTCTCCAGGCTGATTCCTTGGCTCAGTTGGCTCTACCACCGTTCTTCTGGAGTGTCCTGAGGACCTCCAGTCTGCACCCTGTCTCCCCAGTAGGTGGGGGCTTCCCATGGCAGGACCTGCCTTCTCCTCATCCTGGGCTCCTTGCACCTGGAATGAGGAGGTGTACTTGCATCAGCCACCTCTCTGGGGGCTGAGAAGCAGTGGCGGGGGAGGGTGCTGACCAAAAGGAGAACCCCACCTTGGTACACCAAGGCCCTTATTGCAAGACCCAGCACCTCGAGATATAGCTCGCAAAGGAGGGGCAGAGGGGCATCCCTCTGTGCTGTAGGAGTCTTGAACAGAAAGATTAGCCAGGTAACATGGGCATAGAGAGATGCGGCACCATGATCCTGGAGCCCTTGGATGGCCAGTGACAAGAGTTCCCAGAGCAGGGAGGTCCTGGCTGAAGATGCCAGTCCCTCCCACCTCAGGCTGAGGTACGTAGGGGAAATCACCCTTCTATATCACCAGAGACAGACCAGCTCCTGGGATATAGGTTCTCTGCATGCACACTTGGGCTGAAGGAAGAGGGGACCACATATCTATGGTAGGCAGAATGGCCTACATGGACTGCCTCATTTGCTCTTCAGTGAGCCTCAGGATTCACTAATCTTGCTGCCATTTTACAGATGTGGAGACTGAGGCTCAGAGGCTTGAAGTTCCTTACCTGAGGTATGACGGCAAGCAAGTGAATGTCAGAATCTGAACTCAGCTCTGTGTGATTCAGGAACCCCCGGTTCTTCCGACGAAGCCTTTCAGTGAAGTAGGTGGAGGTGGCCTCTCCCCAGCCCTCGCAGAGGCTCAGCCCACCCCCTATTCCAGTACCTCTTGGGTCCCAAACAGTTTGGAAAATCCCAATGGGAGCAGATGGTGGGGACAGATGGAGGGAAAAGCATCTCGGGGCTGAATTACACAAACAAACATTGATAAAGTGATTAAAACCTCAGGCCACCCCTTTCCAAAAAGGCCTGCCCACCCAGTTTGGTGTGCAGCGAGCTGTGGGGTAGAGAGCTGGGGGTCTCTGGATGCCCAGCATCTCAGCCTCACTGATCCCAGCTTCCGCCTGCCTCCCTCTCTGCCAGGGACCACCCCCGGACCAGAGCCCAGGGTGGCAGCGCTGCCAGGAGCACAGCCCGGGAGGGGGCAGGGAGGGCCTGGATGTTCCCAGGAGAGGTGGTCATGAGGAGCCAAGTGGTTGGGGAGGGCTGGGAATGTCCTGCAAGCTGAAACTGCAGACTCGAAGTCAGGGCCAGGTGGGGGGCGCTGTGGGAATCGGGGACCCTCTGGGGAAGCCTTGCTCTCCATATGAGGTGCAGAGAACTAGCATGCCTGTCCAGGTTGCACAAGCTGTTCCCCACCCCCCACCCCAAGAGAAGGACTGAACCTTCTCTTGCCCTCTGCGCTGGGAGTATCCATTGGTTCTCTGGTCTGTGACTGGAAAGTCATACTGCCCTCAAGGTGACTCTAAGAATGGAGAGAAGAGAGGCCAAAGAAGAGCCTGGTGCCAGGCCTGCACGCAGTCGATGCCCGGGGGACAGTGAGGGCAGGCCTCTTACAACTCTCAGTGGGTAGCAGGGTATTGGGTGCCCAGAGGCTGGAGCTGGCTGGAGGGGAGCCTTCTGCTAAGCACAGGTTTGGGCTTGGAGTCACTACTGTCTGTGCCCCTGAGGTAACAGGGAATGGCTTCTTGGCTCCCCAAGAAGAACCCGACTCCTGACTAAAGGAGCTGAGCCTGAGTCACAGACCTCAACCAATAAAATGCTACATTTTAGCAAGACCTGGGTTCAGATCCTGATAGGGCCTTTTCCTGGCTTTGAGGTAGTTGGCAAAAACAACACATCTGACCTTCTGGTTCTTTTGCTGTAAAACTGCATTTCCAGCTGCTTCCTGGACTTGGTCCCAGAAGCCCACATACACCCCCGACTTGAGCCAGTCAAGTGTCAGCTCATCCACCGCCTTCCACAACAGCTGCCCTGTCCTCCATCCACCAAACAAGCCCAAGGCCCTGCCTACCTGAGCCACTCCCTCCGGCCCAACTCTGCACCCGCTCCCTTTCTGAGTCCAGCCAGCTCCACCAGAGGCCTCCCAGCCGGCCTGTCCTTCCCAAGTCCCTTTCTGGCTCAGATCTGCCCTGGCCTTCTCAAAGCTCCCCCTGCTGTGGTCAGTTTCTTTAAATCTGATTATCTTTCTCTCTGCATAAAAACCTTCCATGGCTCTGCACTGCCTTCCAAATAAAGGACTATCCGAGTGGCTCCATGGTAGCCCCCAACTCTCACCTCCCACCTCAGCCTTACCCTTGTACCTCCCTTTGTCCTGTGACTCTCGCCAGTACAGCACTCCTGGCTCTCCCCCATACCAAGTCAAGGGGCTCCCCAGCCTCTTTCAGCCCTAATCTTTCCATGGGATTGGATCTAGATGGGACTGGGAGAAGCGACAGCTGGGGTCACATCCCAGCCAACATTGCTCAGCATAATAACTGCTCTTCCCTCTGCTGGGGGAAGCCACTCTTAGCTGGAAGGGCCTCAGGGGTGGGCCAGAGAGGGACAGGCACTTGCTTGCAGTCACTCCAGGCCTTTCCTTTGGGCAGCTTCACCAGTTACAGCCTCTGACAGATGGACTTTCAGATCTTTCTTCCACAGTTCCATGGCTGTGGAACTTCATTTCATTGCCTCTCTTGGTCTATCTTGAACTATTTGAAATCATTCCTGGGTCACAGCAAAGACAATGGTCACTTGACAGTACAAAGGATTGGGAGACTGAGTTTCCACTTGTAACTTGGTACACAGTTCTGTCTAAATACATTACAACCTGTATGCAGGGTCTGTGAGACTTGAATCAAAACCTCAAGCACCAAGATTTTGGAGGGGGTGGGGTGGGTAGGGTCTCACTGTGCAGTTCAGGCTGGCCTTGGGCTCACTTTGTAGCCCAGGCTGGTCTCGAACTTGCAACGATTTTCTGATCTTCCCGATTTAGCCTCTTGAGTGCTGGGATTATGGGAGTGCACCGCCATGCCTGTTCAAACACCAAGATTTTAAAGAGAAAATTCTTCCTAACTGGAACCTACCTGCCTTCCAGAGTCTTCCTGTGGCCAGCTCTGCCCAGGGCTTTCCCAGGCTGAGAGCTGTACCCATTGTCAGTGGCCCAACCTGCTCCTCACAATCTTTTTCTTTTTTTTTTTTTTTTTTTGGTACCGGGGATCGAACTCATGATCCTGCACTTGCCAAGCAGGTATTTATGCCACTGAACTAAATTCCCAGCCCCTCCTCACAATCTTGAATCCTGCTTTTCATCTCCAGGCCTCTATGTGGATGGCTCTGTGGACTGAGTAGCTATGCATGTGGTTCAGGCCTGGGCCTGAGCGAGTCAGGGCTGATGGACACAGCCCCACCACTGGCCAGCTGTGCCTCTGAGCACCCCGGTCCTTTCCAGAGCTGTGAGGAGCCCCTAAGACAGCAGGGAGGGTGGTGCACATGAAGAAAGCTGTTTGGTGACAGTTTCCACACACCCACAGCTTGGAGGCCAGGCCCCCAGAGAGGGGAAAGGTCACACTCCATCCAGTTCTAGGTTTCCACAGCCACCTGCCATTTTACCCATTTTATAAAAGGAAACTGAACCCAGAGTTAGAGCTAGATCTGAAGTGACCCAGCTCCATCTCTGAGCTCTTTGCAGGAAACAGGCTGCCTTAGAGGAGTAAAGATTTCCCAGGGGTATCCAGAACCTCAGAGTTCCACCCCAGGAGTCGAGGTTACCCTATCCCAGGGGCCTCCCAATCTGTCTCTCTTCTGGGGAAGACCAGGCCAGCTCTCATTCCTAGCACCTTAGGTTCTCCCGAGGATGCTGGGGATTGCCTCTTTGTTTCTATAGTAACTGAGTATCGGGGCCTCCAGAATCATTGCAGGGATACTGCATCAGTACCTGCAAGTATGCACACGCCCAGGGAATCCTTGGGCTGGGCACCCTTTGGTACATGCACATACACATGCACACCTTTGCACACACATGCACATCCAGTGCTTGTGTATGCACACCCATGCCCCCTTGTGAACACACATGCATACCCCTGCACATGCAGGTACTTGCACAACACTCAGAGCCTTGGCCTGCTAACCCAAAAGTGGGTCAGGACATCACCCTGGCTGACATGACTCCCACAGCCACCCTGGCCCACTCAGGTACAGGGAGGATTTTGGGGAAATGAGGGACTTCCACTTCATAACACCCACTGCAACATTCACACTTACTATGTGCTGGGGACTGCATTTTCTTTTTCACATGTTACATCTCCCGCAGTCCTCACAGTGCCACTCAGAAAAGTGCCAGATGAAAAAATGAGCTTGGAACCAGGCATGGTGGTGCAGGCCCATAATCCCATCTCTTGGGAGGCTGAGGCAAGAGAATCACCATTAGTTCAAGGGTAGCCTGGGCTACATAGGAGAGTTCAAGGCCAGGCTGTACTATATAGCAAGACCTAGAAGAAGAAGAGAGAGAGAAAGCCTCAGAGAGATGGTTCAATTTGCCTGTAGACACACAGTAAGGAATGAGTCACATCCAGGTTTGAGCCCAGTCCTTGTTTGGCTCCAAGTCTTGGGCCCCTGCCCTCATCACCAGACCCCCCACTGCCAAACCCAGGAGTGCTCACTTTGGAACATGACACACAGTGGGTGTGTCTGGACCAGTACTGAGGCCTCCTGTATAGAACACCAGAGCCCCCGTCCCACCTCCAAGATGGAGGACCACTCCCAAGATGGAGTAGTGATGGGTAGGATCAGAAGATCACAGGAACTTTCCTTCTACTGATTTCTTCCCAGCTGATAGAAAAGGAACTTTGGGCAGCAAGACTAAGACCCACAGAGAAACCGCCCCCCCACCCCAGGAAAGCTGCCTGGATTTGTTCACCAGCTCCATTTTCCCCAGCAAAGGCAGGAACCCACCTGCCAGGGTCTGACTTCTGTCACCTCCCAAGGACTTTCATGCAGACTTTGGGAAAATAATGATCCCTGAGGCCAGCAGGGTGACCCTGAGAAGGGAGTTAGGCAGGCCAGGGAGATGTTTCCTAGGGGACAGCTTTTGGCAAGAGGATGGTCTAACTGAAACTATGCATGGTGTCCTGAGCCTGTAATCCCAGCACTCTGGGAGGTTTGAGCCCAGCCCAGGCAATTTAGCAAGACCCTGTCTCAAAATAAAAAGGACTGAGGACGAAGCTCAGTGTGTGGCTCCAAGTCCAATCCTCATACAAGGAAAAATAAAAAGGTCTGATAGTGAAGACGGGCTGGGGAGGGAGTGACTCGCACCACCGAATCACCCCAGGCAGCAGGTACTGGATGCTCGCTGGTTAGAGAATTCAGAGACCGAGTCCCTGCACCATCACCATCATTGTCACCACCACCACTCCCATCGTAGTCATCCCCTTGATTAGACAACCTTTGGGTCAGGCATTCGAAGATATGAATGATACCACTGCCGCCACCACTGACGAACGTGGCAGCTCATACGTGGTCAGCCATTAGGTCAGTCATCTGAGCTGACTCCTCACCCGGCAACAGGCCACAGGCACAGTTGGTGGGCCCATTTGCCGAGGAGAAGGTTGAGGTTCAGTACTTGCACACAGCGCCACAGCAGCAAGGTTTACGCTCTGCCTGGCTGCTGAGTCTGTGGCGTGTCCCGCTTGGCGCTGGCCTCTCGAGCGGTGACCACAGGCAGCACAGCAGAAACAGAGCAGCTTTCCCCGCCGGGCCTCTGCCCGCCTCGGGTCTTCCGGCTCTGGGCAGCCCGGGCTTCGCTGTGGTCAGAGCGCGCGCCCTCTGCTGGTCATTTGCTGATTCTGCAGAGCCACATTCCCCCAGCCCAAGGGAGGCCCTCAGGGTACTTGGCATAGAGGAGGGAGCGCCCGGAGCCCCAGACCTTCATTTGGTTTTTGGTTTTTGTTCTGTTCTGTTTTGTTTTTGAAATGAGACTGTGTCTCGCTCCTTTGAACTTGCGATCTTCCCGCCTCAGCCTCCAGAGTGCTGGGATCACAGGCGTGCGCCACCACACCTGGCACGGGATCCTCGCTCGGAATCTCACTCCCCCCATTTGCCAGTGAAAACAGACGCGGAGGTCACCCAGCCCTAAGGCAAAGAGCGAGCTGGCATTCGTCCCTCTCCCGTCTCTGTTAGGGACGTGGTCTTGTCCAGGAGTCTCCACTTTCTATCACCACCCTCACCCCGAAATAGACGGCTCCGCCACCCTTGAGAGATCTGGGTGGCCGTGGTGTTTAGTTGACACTCTGTCACCAAAGGCAAAGCTCGGGTCCATGGCTTGAGGTACGGAGCTACCACGGGCTGGCTTTGTGGCACCGGGCAGGACTCCCGAGCTCTGAGCAGCGCCAGGCGGGAGCCTCCCTTTGCAGCCTGGAGAAGCGCGCGCATCCGGGGTCTCCCTCCCCGGAGCCTCTCCTCCCGCCCTGCCCCTCCCTGCTCTCCTCCCCGCCCTCGCAGCCTTTACCATCCTCCCTTCCGAGGAAGGCTCCGGAGGAGCAGAGGCGTCGCTGCTGGCTCAGCGTCGTTCAGCCAGGTGAATCTGGACTTCCGAGAGCAGCCTCTGCCTGCTCCCTCTCCTGCTCTTCTCTCTGCACTCCTGTTCGCCTCACCCATTGGCTCCTCCTACAAAATAGTGTCCCACACTGTCCAACAGTTTGTCTCCATGTGTCTGTTGCCACCGCTGGGGACAAGACCCCAGCATTTTCTGGCCCTTTGACTGCTATAGCCTCCTGGCTGCTTCACGGGTCACCGGGCCCCACTCCTGGTTTCTGCAGTCTGGACCACACCTTGGAGCAAAATGAGGCTTTTGAACTGTGAATTGAGGCAGGAGTGGTAGAACAAGCTCCTGGGAATCCTAGCTGTGGGGAGGCTGAGGCAGGAGGATCCCCATGAGTTCAAGTCCAGCTAGAAATACATAGCAAGATCCTGTGTCAAAAAAACCCCTAAAGAGGAAGACTGCAATGTATGTACCATTGTTGCTCCGACTGACATGTTTTGAAATTCTTTCTTTCTTTCTTTCTTTCTTTCTTTCTTTCTTTCTTTCTTTCTTTTCTCCTTGAAATAAAATGGATGGGGGAGGCAAAATAAAAATCTAAAAATATGTAGCTCTACCATATCACAGCTTTGTTTCTTGGAGGTTCCCATTGCCAGTGAAACTAATCTAAACTCTCTCCTACACCCTGAGCCTGGGACCATCCAACTGCAACTGACCTTGTTTCTGACATCATGCTCAGAAAGCTACAATTTCCCTGGCTTCTTTCAGTTCCTTGAACCTGTAATACTCCTACCCCAGGACTTTTGTACTTGCTGTCCCTATGGCTGGAACACTTTTCCTGCAATGTGTGATGTCTGCCTTTCCCCTTCCTCAGGTCTTAGTTCGGATGACATCTCCTCAAACCACACTAATGCACGCTGCCCAGTCATCTCCATAATACTCCTATTTTGTTTATTTGTTTGTTTTGTCTTTTCCCCATAGCTCACAATAGCTTGTCTTGTTCACATCTATGTACCCAGGACCTAACATAGTACCTGACACTTAGTCGATGTTCAGTATTTGTTGAATAAATAAAGACCTTCTGGGGCTGGGGATTTAGCTCAGTGGTTTAAGCACTGCCTGCCTGGCAAGTGCAAAGTTGTGAGTTCGATCCCCAATACCAAAAAAAAAAAAAAAGATCTTCCAAATTCTCTTGCAAACTTGGAACAGTCTTTCAATAATAGTCCTATTTTTCCTGTTCCCGGTGCTTCAGGCCACTGCCTCTAACTTCTTCCTGCTGCTCCAGTGTTACACAGCCTTCTCTGCTTCTGCTCCACAGAAATGCTGTGCTCTTCTGGGTCTTGGAGCTGATGATTCCTTTTCCCCTTTCTCTTTGACTAGTACCCCCCTGGCTCTCAGAACTTTTTTGTTTTTGTTTTTAGACAGGTTAGACAGGTTCTCACTATGTAGTTCAAACTAGCCTTGAGTTCACAGTAATCTTCTGTTTCAGCTCCCAAGTGCTGGAATTATAGGCATGTACCACCAGGCCTGGCCATGATAAGCTTTTTTTTTTTTTTTTTTGTACTAGGAGTCGAACTCATGACCTCGTGCTTGCCAGGCAGACACTGTACCATTGAGCTATATTCTGGACCTTGATGGGCGTTTTTAAAACACTTTTTAAAGCAGGCATGGTGTTGCATATCTGGAATCCCAGCAGTGAAGAGGCTGAGGAGGAGGATTACCAAAAGTTTGAGGCCAGTCTAGGGCTCCTTAGTGAGTTTAAGGCCAGAATGAACCATATAGCAAGACCCCAACTCAAAAAAAAAAAAAAAAAGAGTGGTAGAAGGACAGAATAGAGAGGGAGGGAGCTCAAACTGGAGGATAGATTCTAGGGGAAAGAGGGAAAAATAAACAAAAACACAATTTTTTAAAAACTCACATGTGTTTTTTATAGTGCTAGGTGTTAAATTGAGGACCTCATGCATGCTAAGCAAGCACTGTACCACTGAGCCACTGCCAGCCCCATGATGGGGACTTTTGAGATCAGACAGACCAGACTAGTATCTCCCAACTGTACAGCCCCAGATTAGCCACTTCTTTTTGAGTCTCTGTCTTTTCACCTATAGAATAGGCATGATAATTCTAATTTCTCAGAGTACCGAGGAGTCACAGAGTTTTTTCTTAGGAATGAAGTTGCCAGCCTATTGCTGTAGTCTCAGTTTCAGACTCAGCTACTGCCATAGAACAAGCTACCTTGAGCCCAACCAGGAAGGATGTTCTCTTGTGAGCCGTGGCTCTGGCACCCTTCCCTGAGGGGGCCTTAGAAGTAAGGAGTATATCTATTTAAGGGGCAGCATAAACATGAGCCACCATGGCCATTTTAGGCTTTGAACAGGTGTCTTCCTATTGTTTTGTCTTTTGAGACAGGGTCTCTGTAGTTCAGACTGGTCTTGAACTCAAGGTGATCCTCCTGCCTCAGACTCTCAAGTGCTGGGATAACAGATATGTGCCACATACTCAGGGAACCTTCCTATTCTAAATGGTTACCTGGCTATTTAGTCTAAGTTAGGTGCTGAGACTCCAGACAGTTCTTGATACCTAAGAGGGTTTAGATGCTCATGACTCTACAAAGAACCTGTGTGTGACAGCCAGCCCAGTGGGAGATTCTGTGAAGTCTTCCAAATGGAGATGATTGAGCACAACTTACCAGGACACAAAATGTTGCCCAGAGCCTAGTACCTAATAGCTTGCTCAGTAAATATATGTTGAAAGAATGAATTTATTCTGTACAGTCAACATTTACTGAGTACCTACTGTACGTTAGGGTCTGTGCTGAGAAATGGAGTACAGATGGTGTACATAAAGTAACCTATGGTGATGGCCCCCTTCCAGGCTCGGCCCATGTGCCTCTAAATCCTCCCGGCTCTTCCTGTTCCCAGCCAAGCTGCCACTGGCTGCCAGGTTCCAGGCATCCGGGCTTCTCTCAGAACTGAGCTAGTGCCCAAGAACTCCATGCATTACAAGACCTGGAAAGGCTGCACTGCACATCTACAACTCCCCAAATCCTCCCACTGCTCCATGCCCCCTCCTCCAGCCGCCTCTCCTCTCTCTTCCCTCTCAAATTCTCAAGCACTGCCATCTCCCCCTCCCAATGCCCTACATCTGCCAGGGTTTTACCTAGAAAAGCCAGCAGGCGGCGCTGAGGTTCCCCTTTCCCTGGTACTGGACTAGAGACCAGACCCATCAGGACCCTCTCTCTCCCTCTTTTCTCAGCTGGGACAAGAGTCGACTGTGTGACCTCTAACTGACCCCCCCTCCTTCCTGCTGACTCGCGTGATGAAGCATTGCGAAGGCTCCAGTTGTCTGCAGGCCCCTTGGTTGTCTGGGGGGGAGGGAGAGGGGTCCCTAGAGGCCAAGCTGCAGCTGGTGGGGCGGAAAGCAGGGCTGGGCAGGAAGGCAGGGCTGGGCAGACAGCAGCTGCCAAGAAAGAGAGAGAGAAGAAGAGAGAGGGAGAGGGGGGAGAGAGAGAGAGGAGAGAGAGAAGGAGAGAGAGAGAGAAAGAAACACAGGGAAGGTGCTTTGGCTCCAGCTCCCAGGGGTCAGGTCCCAGCAGAAGCTCATTCCCAGAACAAGGTATGTGGCTGAGGACACAGACCCAGGTTGGGGAGGTTCAGCTTGCCCGGTGGAGCAGGCCTGGGATGTGGAGGGGAGGGGCAGTAAGCTTCCACAGCTCACTGAGAACCCCTGAGCCCCCTCCCATCTCACCTCTTCCAAGGTGACCAGCCAGAGACTTGGGGGTGAGGGGCTGGGCTAGGAGTCCTGGTGGGGGGATTAAGAAAGGAAGGCTATTCTGTGGCTGCTTTTGATTCACTGTGAATTTGCTATGAGTGCTTCCCTCTTTGTACCTCCCAGTTTCTTAATCTAAAACGCAGGGAATGGGGAGGAAGAGCTCAAAGACTTTCTGTGGGATAGCTATACTTAGTTCTTTGGGGGCCTTTGGGAAACCCTAAGACAAAGAAATGCCCCAGTGGTGGCATTTCAGATAGTGGGGTCAGAGGATTTGCCTGCATAAAGGGGTGGCCCCTTCATGTCCTGAGACCCTGGTCCATGCCAATCTTGTTTCTCTGACTGGGACCTGAGGAAGAGAGTGTCACAGAGTAGAACTGGGGTCTTTCTACCTGCCTGGTGTCCCAGAGATTTACTCACGAGGAGAAAGTGGTGGGCACAGATCTCACTCTGCCCCTAAGATCAGAAAAGGAGTGGGTTGGGCAAGAGGGTGTGTGAGGACAGAGAGGCATATCTGTGTCCTCCAGTTGATAAAAGATGTGTCGTCAAAGCCTTTTTATTAACCATGGCTGCCTGCCACCTCTTCAAAGCTCTGGGCACTTTAGAGCCATTAGATCAATCACTGCTCACACATTCACCCAGGCCAAAATGGGTGCGGGGGGCCTACAGCCCTTCCCTGCTACTGCTTTCGAAGATTGTTCTGGATTGTTCTCCGACTGTGGAGGTGTTGTCACAGGGACACTCTAGACCTCAGGAATCCAGGGGGTGTGAAGTCCCTCCTTGGTGGGAGGACAGCTCTTGGGTCAGGCCAGCCTGGGTTCCTATCTTGACTGCGGGGATCCTTGCTGAAATCAGGTAAAATGTTCAAACTGCAGTCTCTGCCTATGCAAAATGTGGACAGAAGGGTGCGACTTTATGGGCTGCAGTGAGAATTAAGCCCTGAAATGCAAGTAAAACCCAGCGTGGTATCTGGCACCTATCAAGTGCTCTTTACCATGATAAAAATGGAGGTTGAAGGAGAGGGACTGGCCTGGGCCCCTGAGGAGCTGGACTCCAGCGGGTCAGAGCATCCTCTTCTCAGCCCCATGGTAAACACTGCACACCTGCTGTCTGCATTCCAGTCCCTACTTGGCACTCTACGCTACGGCACCTCCACCCTCCCTGTGATTACTCCCCTCTGCTCACTCCTGCCTGGCCAACAAGGCCTCTGGTCTGGGGTGGGCACCTCAGGCCGCTGTGCGGTGGGGTAGGGGTACAGATGAGCATCTCCGTGGCACTTATTCTTCCTCTCTTTTTGAGAAAAGGCAGCAATGGGGGGCCAGGTCAAGGCTAGGACTGACCACAGTGGAAGCACAGAGAACAGCGCTGTGGCACCTGCACGGGTGAGGAAAGGAGCAGCCAGTCCGAGGGGTCTCTGACCACCGACAGAATAGGGAGCGCGCGCGGGGGCAGGGGCAGTGAGGTGCCCTCCGCCCTCACCCCGCCCCCGCGCCTCTCCCCGCAGCGGGGGCGCCCCGCCCCCCGGGCGCCCGACGTGGACGCGGCAGTCGCCGCCGCCGCCGCCGCCGCACGGGAGTCGCTGACCGTGGAGCCGACATGCAGGCGGCACGGGGCGGCGCGGGGTGGCCAGGCCGGGCCGGCCTCGGGCCGGAGCGCGAGCGGCCGCCGGGCGCCAGAGTCGCGTCCCCCTGCGCCGCCCCGGGCCGGCTGTCCGGAGGAACCACCATGCCCCCTGGGCCGCCGAGTGCCTGGCCGCCCGGTGCAGCGCTCCGCCTGTGGCTGAGCTGCGTCTGCTTCGCGCTGGTGCAGGCGGGTAAGGGGGCCCGGGGTGGGGGCGGGACCGGGGCAGCCTCCTCTCCCGCCCCTGTCACACTGAAGACCTTGTTCCCTTCCTGTTCCCCGGGGATCTCCTGTCTCAGTTGCCCTATGCTTCCCTAAGCCAACCCCCAGGGCTTCCCTACCTTCTTGACCCCCAGACTTGTCCTTCAGCCTCCAAACTCCTCGTGTGACCTCAGCCCCAGGTTTTCAGGGTTTTGCGATCCCCAGTTTGTAATCCCATCCTTTCACCCCAGATCTCTGCCTTAGATTCCATAGTCCCCTTTGTGGTACAGAGAGCAGGTGAGGACATCAGTTCCCTCCTCCACGGGCCTACTTTTCTGTCCCCAGAGATCTCTCAAAGCTCCACAGGCCAACTTTGCACATCTGTTACGCAGAAGCATGTGTGAAGGGGATAGAGACTGGCTCCTGGGGCAGGGGCTGGGGTGGGGCTCAAGCCTGGTGCAGTCAGTGTGTGGCCCAGCCCCTGGGGCACAGCTTCTCCTGGCATCCGTCTCTGTCCCTTCTGGCTACAGATGCCTCATCATCTCTCACTGTACTTGTCTGTCTCGCTGCAGCTCAGTACTCTTGCTCTGCTTCTGTCTCTGTCTGTCTCTAGCCCCCTGCTTTGCTCTCTGGTTCTGTGTCTGCCGCCACCTGTCTGTGTCCTTCGGTCCCCCTCCATCTCTATGTCTGGCCCAGCCTCTGGGCCTTAAGTTTATCTGTGAGCTAAGAGGTTTCTGCTTGGGCCCAGATCTTTCCCCCTGGGAGACAGAGGCATCTGTCATCTCACTCCTCTCCCTTGGAAGGTTCTTCCTGCCCTGACATCCACCCTCACCACTCCACCTTCCCCATTACTCTCCCTCTAGTCTCTTCTTGCCTGACCCCTTAGGGCTGGCAGGTGTGGAGATGGGGTTCACAGAGACCCCTCCTGAACCTGGGTATTTCCTTCTTCCCATGCCCCTCACTCCTGTCCCAGGGTTCACCCCTGCCTGTCCCTTCTTGACCTCTGGGTCTTTCTCCTTTTCTCAAGGTCACTCACTTGACAGTACAAGATTATAAAAAGAGCAATGGACTGGGAATCCTTTTGACTGCTTCTGTCAAATTCAGCTTCTGTGACCCTGGTCACTTATGTCCCCTCCCTTCCTGTCCCCCTGAACTCCAGCCACCCGTTAGATCTGGCTCTGGCCCAAGCTCATCAGTGTTAGCCTTGGACTCCTCAGGCTGGCACATGGCCAGCAGGAGCTTGCATCCTAGACACAAGGAGCCTAAGGCTTCTCAAACCACTGAGGAACTGGAGAGCCATGTGGCCAACCACAGTTGAGACCTTGGTCTCCCCTCTCCCCTAACACAGCACGGCCTTCCTGGGCTTCCCCTTCTCCCTCATGGGACAGTTGGGGGGGCTCACTACAGGGGACGCTCAACCTCTGGTGCCTGCCTGTCCCACAGACAGCCCTTCAGCCCCAGTGAACGTCACCGTCAGGCACCTCAAGGCCAACTCTGCAGTGGTCAGCTGGGATGTCCTGGAAGATGAGGTTGTCATTGGATTTGCCATCTCTCAGCAGGTAACCCCTCAAGGGTGCTTGGGAGGGAAGGACAAATTGAGACAGTGTCAGACTGGGGAAAGGATGGTGGTGTCACAAAAATAGGAGAAAGGAACACAGAACAAGAGAGAGGGATAGCAAACTGCACATATGGCTTGAAACTGGAGCCTCGGAAAGCCCTCAGTCAGTTGTTGAGGGAATAGGAGCTTTCAGCTGGGACAACTCAGACACAGGATTTAGGACCTGGCTCTAATTCTTACTAGATATGTGGCCTTGGGCAACTTTTTAATCACCCTGAACCTGTTTCCTTAGCTGTATAATGGAGATTATGATACCTGAAATGATAAAATGATGGGGTAGGTAAAGGGTTTATCACTAGTGGGAGTGGGCAGGTGTCGGTTTGATGCCTGGGCAGCGACACATGTCTGGCACTCACCTTTGCAGAAGAAGGACGTGAGAATGCTGCGTTTCATCCAGGAAGTAAACACCACCACCCGCTCATGCGCCCTCTGGGACCTGGAGGAGGACACGGAATATATCGTGCATGTGCAGGCCATCTCCATTCAGGGACAGAGCCCAGCTAGTGAGCCAGTGCTCTTCAAGACCCCGCGTGAGGCTGAGAAGATGGCCTCTAAGAACAAAGGCAGGCCCTGGGCATGTTGGAGGAGCAGGTTGGGAGTTGTTGGGGCCAGAGCAGTGGGTAACATGAGAACCTCTCCTTCATCCTCTTCATAACTAAGTAAAACAGCACCTGAGAGCAAAGTTAGTTCTAGTCCCTCAGGATACTTGCTATGTAAATTTTCACCTTTAGATTGAGTCCTATAGCTGCCACCCCAAGTAACCCTAACTATGTGCTTGGATCTCTTTGAGATAGGTGTGTGGGCACCTATAGAGATAAGCACTTATTGTTGTGGGCTTAGCCCTCAGAGAATGGCTGAGAGAGGAAAGGAGCCCTGGCCTAGTGTCTCTTTCTCCATAGATGAAGTGACCATGAAAGAGATGGGGAGGAATCAACAGCTGCGGACAGGTGAGGTGCTGATCATCGTTGTGGTCCTGTTCATGTGGGCAGGTGAGTCTGGCCTTCGAGCCCTTCTGTACTTATCTTTGGGGGAACCTGGGGACCCTGACCAGACCCTTTTCTCAAGGTAACTAAGAGTAAGGGGCTTGAAGATAGTTAAGAGAAATAAACAGTCGCTGAGTCAAGACATCTGTGAGGATCAACTAGACCACTTCTGTAGCCCATCACCAAAAACATGTATATTACTAGCTGCCTTATAGAATTATATAGGAACTCACCTTTCTATTCCCTCAAAAGCAGTTCAGCCTCCTGGGATGGACATATCCATAGACTATGTATTTTCTGGCCATGGCCAAAACTTCTCCTTCCTCTTCAGGGTTTATAGACATTCAGGTTTCAGGCTTGGGCAGCTCTGGGGAAGTTACTGTCTGGCCTCAGGTTTGGGACACTCTCCTTGCCTTCTAGACCAGCACTGAGCCCGACACCTTGAAAACCCCGTCCACCCAGTGGAATGGCCCTCCTGCCTCTGTGCTTTTGCAGTACATGGTTTGTTCCTTCAGTCCCTCTTCTGTCAGTCAGGCTCAGGGCTACCTTTTCCAACTAGTGTGGGAGCTCCCTCAGGATAATGTCCAAGTGTCATTCATCTTTGTACTCAATTCAACTGGTGTTTATTGATCAGTCACTCCATTCCAAGTAGTTGTTAGTCATGATTAGGAATATTCCTGGGAGACCGGTTATTTAGCTCAGTGGTATAAGTGCCTACCTGGCAAGCACAAGATCATGAGTTCAATCTCCAGTATGAAAAAAAAAGATTAAAATAAAAAGGAATATTCCTGGGCTTGTAAGGAACTCATTCTAGAAGGAGATAGGCCCAAGCATCACTATAATTTGGTGTGATGAGTACTATAATAGTACCAAGTATGAGAGCAGAAGAGAGGGAATTAATTTTGGGATTAAGAGTAGAAATCAGGAAAAACAAAGTGGAGGTAACATGAGAATGGAGCTTTGAAGCATAAATAGGAGCTTACCAGGTGGCCAAAAGAGGACGGGTATTCCAGATATGGTGTGTTCTAGAAACAAATTAAGCTCAGTGTGGCCCAGTGCAGCTAGTATCTACAAAAGAAGGTAGAGTGTGGGGGAGTAAAGATGGGTGAGACTGCAGATGTAGTCACTAAGACTTGACTACTATGCTAAAGCCTGATTAGCACAGTGGTTGAGAGGGCAGACTCTGTTGAAGAAGCATTTGGAAAGAAATGTTCCTGAGGCATATAAAGAATAGGCACTTAAAGAACAGGAAAAACAAAGAGCTGTACAAAAGAGGAGGTTTCCTTACAGTGTGTTGTTAGACTTGGCACAGACAGTATTTACATAATCATAACAATATAAACGACGAATTAACCCAAAATTGTGGTGTAATTTTGTTAGTATAATGGAGGGGGAAGTAAGGTGTTGCTGGGTTTTATCTGCCATGCTGGGGAGTCAACAGATATCTAAAATAGATCAAAAAATACCACTATAAACATAGAAATAAAATGAGGGAAAACATCTATAAGAACTGGAGTGGCTGCCTTAACACTGACTTAAAAAATATGATGCCCACATCCTATTAGCTTCATAAAACTAGACATTTAACAGGCTCTGGAGGTCCTGGAGTTCAGCTCCCAGATGCACTGTAGTGTGACCTTGAATTAAGTTCGTTCAACTCTCTGTGCACCAGTGTCCTCACTTGTAAGGCAGGTGCTTATGCCACTGAGCTAAATCCCCAGCCCAGTGTCCTTACTTGTAAACTGGTGGGAAAGTACACTTTTGAGTTGTAACAATTGAAAGTGTCAGTGCATAGCACAAGACCTGGCACCTGCTTAACAAATGCTGTTATTGTCTCTGTTTTCCCCTAAAGGAAAAGGGGAGCTGTCAGAGGTTTACAGGAAAGGCGGGGAGGAGACATGATCAGATGCGTGCTGTAGGAAGATCAACTCAGCAGCAAAGGATGGCTGATGAGGGGACAGGTGGAACAGAAGTCAGGGGCTGGAGGGTGGCTGCTGAAGTCGTGCAGGGGAGACCATCTGGAGAGATCATTTGCAAGCACTGGTAGGAAAGAAGCTGGCCAGGCAAGAACTCAGGCCCTGGCCTCTGACTGCTCCCACTTGTCCTCCCAGGTGTCATTGCCCTCTTCTGCCGGCAGTATGACATTATCAAGGACAATGAACCCAATAACAACAAGGAGAAAACTAAGAGTGCATCTGAAACCAGCACTCCAGAGCATCAGGGTGGGGGGCTCCTCCGCAGCAAGGTGAGGTCAAGACCTGGGCTGGGCGGTGGCCTCCTGCTTTGAGCGCTGTAGCCCTGGACTGTAGAAGGGGTCAGCTCAGGACTTGGCATGGTTGCATCTGGCAGAGCCAAATTTGGCTGCTGCCTGTGTGACACAGGGGACACTGAAAATTGATTTTGGATTTTCTCCCTTTGCCAGGGGCCAGTGGTGACTTGAAAAAAAGGAGGAATGGGGAGGGAAGAATTCTTGGTTGGTGTGGGGCAGCAAAAGTAGGGGGTACTGGGCTCATTTCTGCTCCTGCTGTGTTGTGAGCTTTGGGAAGGTGCTTTACTTCTGTACTTTCACTTCCTCTTCTATAAAACAGATATGAAATCCTTTCAGTGCTTGCTCTGAGCAGCTCAGAAGACAGTAGAGAATGAGAAGATCTCATGATTCTGACGATGATTATCCGACAAACATCTGGCCCTCTCTGCATCTCCTCTCCATCTTATACCGTCTGGCTTACTGTCCTCTCTCTTGGCTTCTCTCTTTCTGGCCCCTTATTGACCCCTATTTCTAGAAGCACCTCAACAATGTCAGTGGCTGAGGCTGTACCCAGAGGCAGATCTGCAGGATATGAGCAAACCAGCCAGAGGGATGATTGCTAGGGGGAGAGTGAGTACCAGGGCTCTGAGCCCAGGACTCAGTTTTGGCCATTCAGCTAAGTGAGGCCGAAGGCTGGGTTGGAAAAGGCAGAGAGACAAGACTTCCAGGCAGGGAAGTCTTCCTTCTTTCCACAAGGGACAAGAGCCCTGCTGCCTCCCTTCCTCCCCCAGTCCTGTTTCCCACCTTGCAAGAAGTCTATTCAATTAGCTTTGGCCACTTCTCTCATTTCTTTCCTCCCAGTTTCCGAACAAGCCTTCAGTGACCATCATCGAAGCATGACTGCCTGTCTGCAGGGAGGATTTCATTTTTCTTCTTTGCTGGTCCATGGGTCCTGGGCACAGGGAGAGGGCCGACTGCAGGCAGGGAAGAGGCACCGCTAGCTGCAGTTCTCCTTCCCTCTTAGTCTGATGAAGGAGGCTAAACTACAAACCCGAATTCTGCAAAAAATAATAAGCCACAAAACTAAAAGGCCTGACCCTATACCTGGAAAAGGCAAAGCTGCATGAAACAGCTTTCTGCCTCCTCACCTTTCCTGGACTGGCTTCCTCTTTGAGAAAATGCACAACCATCTGGGAGATGACAAGCACTAAGACTGATTCAAGCTATCTTTTTGACCAAGGAGCATTGGAGGATGCCATGGAACTGCCTTGCTATGTAAGGTCATGGTTACCGTCAAGCCTTTTCTGGATGGAGCCATCAAAGACTTGTTTGTAGTGTGATATACACCTTTGTGAGTGTGTAAGATGTTACCTGTTTTGTCTCCTTTGAAAAACAAAATTGGAGGGCTCCATTCCAGAGGACAGAGGATTCTTCCAAGACTTGAGCTGGTTGCTTGTATCCTCACTGTCTTCTTTGACATTTACTTTGATGGTAGGATCATCAGTCTGGGGTTTTAAGAAGACCTGGAAGGTACCTGCCTGTTTTTTAAGGAAGCATCTCTTGGAGTTTAAGCAGTGCCCATTGGGGCAACTGAAAAGGCACATCCACATTTTATATTCTGGGACTGCTGACCCACCCACTGTGGAGTGGAAGTTGCTGGAAGGCAGGCCTAAGCCATTCATCACAGACAGGCAGAGCAGCCTGGCTGTCACAACTAGCCTCTAGAGTCTTCATATCTTACCATCTCATCAGGATTCTGTGAAAGTTACCCAGGGTCCTCATGTCCTTCCTTAGAGCCTGAGTGGTATGAGGTGACAGGTCTCTCTCTCCACTGCCCCTTTCTGGTTAAAAAAACAAACAAATAATGGTGCTTGATGAGGAAAGGCAGACTCTTTCCTGGGACTGATGTGTTACAGCTGCCAAATACCTGCATGGGAAGAGGTGAATTCTATATCTTCCATTGGTGGCCAAGCAGAGCAGGGTGGAGGATGTGCTTGCACAAGCCTGATACACAGTAGGCACTTGGGAAACATTTGTTGTGCTGAATGTTAAGAGCACTGGCACCCAAGACAGAGAGCTGAAAGCCATCACCCAGTGACCACCCCTTCCTTCCAGTCTTTAAGAGCTCACAAGGCTGGCTCAGCCACCACTCTGCTTCGCCATGTGTGGCAGCACGGGAGGAGAGACAGGGTAAAAGGCAGATGTCAGCAATACCAAGGGCTTCCTCATGGGAGGGCATGAGGCTCCACTCATTATCTTGTGACTTCCATCCCTGCTGAATGGGGCTGCAAGGCCAAGGCTCCTTAAGGGAGAGGTCCTTACCTCTGATCCAGTTAGAGCAATAACCACTTTTTAAATGCAAAATAAAAAGACAAATGAAAAGGCACATCCTTGTCTCTGGTAAATGCCCAAATGTTGCCCTCTTTTTCTGGCAATTGGCAGCAAGTCAGGATGTGTGGAGGAGGGAATCAGTTCTCTCTTCCATTTTGGCCTGCAGTTTCTTAGGGACATGCCTGCCAGCCAAGCTGGAGTTGGAAGGGAATTCTTGAACAGATGGGGGTGCACGTGTAGGATAAGAAAATAGCTGCTCCATCATCCTCTTTCTGAGGCTCTCCCAAACCCAGCTTGGGCTGTCTCACTGCATAGGTATGCAGGCTGCTGCCTTCTTAAAAACAAAGGGTTTCCCTCTCTGGATGGGGCTGCATGCTTTCTCTGGCCAAAGGAATGCAAACCCTACCCACCACCACCACCCAAGGAAGGAGTGAAGAGGATCTGCAAAGGCTGCTCGTATTCACAGCCATAGTTCCGGGCTGTTAAAGAGCATCACTATGAACTTAACAAGCTAACAGGCAGAGAGTCATGCCATTAACCAATGAGCAAACCAGTAAATGGGGCACTTCAAACATCCTTATCCAGGGCCAGAAAGGCCTTGGATAAAAAAATGTCAGATAAGCAGGGATTAGGGTAGGTTATTCAGAAGGTTCTGGAAGTTTTGTTTTGGTTTTTTTTTTTTTTTTTTTTTTTTTAGGTTTTGGAAGTTTTAAGGGAAAGTAAACTGAGGGACACACACAACTCTAGGCCAAACCTCAGAGAAAATGCTTCCTAGGTCCAAATGACGGAGAAGTCCTCAAGTCAGGATTAGATAAACGTACCTGTCAGTGGGGTTTGGGGAACTGTGCTAATAAGGGTTTCTTGACTTCAGTTTCATCTGTGTCAGCCGTATAAAAGGAGCAAATGATGCTCCTTAGATGAAACTCCATTCCTTCACTGTCTCCCTAAACAATTATTTGCAGATTCAAATCCTGCAGCTGACTTAGGATGTGGTACTTTGACTAGGCTCACATGGATCTGCAGAAATTGCTTACAACTTTGGAAGGGTGCAAACAGGCCTGTGGGAGGTATGCAGACTAAGATGCAGACTTTGCCATTATCTATCTAACATGTCACTTCTCTGAGGGTTAGAAGAGAGGAAACCAGAGTCACCCAATTCTTTTTTTTTTTTCTTTCTTTAATCGGTACCAGGGATTGAACTCACGACCACGTGCTTGCAAGGCAGGTGCTTATGCCACTGAGCTAAATCCCCAGCCCCAGTCATCCAATTTTTAAAGAGTATGGGCCAAGGGGTGTCCTAGAAACAAAAGGAGGTCTGAAGGGAGGAAGACAGATTGGTGGATGTTTCTGTAGGGCAGGATTCTTTTTCTCCTACTCCTGTCTCAGCCCCAAGCTTCTCAGTATAGGCCTCTTAGAATACACTTCTTTGAAGATCTCTAATTTACACTTTTACAGAAATATGTAGTATCTTACCAATCTATTATAGACTTCTACTCTCTAACCCTCTTTAAACCTATTTGACAGCTTTTGGAGCTTGCTTTTTAAGAAGTAGCCTCTAAAAACAAATTGCTTCTATAAATGTGACATTCTGCCTCTCTCAACTCCAGCTGCACTGGTTTAAAAAAAAAAATCATGTGGCTTGAATCTAAATTGAAGATCTCTGTATACAAAGGGTCTCTTGATAAACTTTAGGGCTATTATTTAGACTTAGTTAATGGGATCCAAAAGATCACATTCTAAACCAGGGACAAGGTGGCACACACCTGTAATGTCCACTACTTGGAAGGCGAAGGCAGAAGATTGCAGGTTCAAGGCTAGCCTGGATAACCTGAGACAGTAACTCAAAAATAAAATAAAATGGACTGGGGCCATAACTCAGTGCTCCCTGGGTTCAAGCCCTAATACTACTCCCCACCCCCACCCCCAATCACACTGCATCTTCTTCTCAATGGGTACTGGAAAGGGCCAGATTTTCTGTGTATGGCATGTTCCAGTTGTTACAGGGGAAAACAGGAGGGAAGGAGTGATAAGGCAAGGGTCTGTTCATTAAAGCATTCCAATAGTGATCAGCTGACACTTACTTTGACAAGTGGGAATTTTTTCCTGACAGGTGTTCTGGCATAAAAACCAAGCATACCCTGAATTCAGCTTAGGGATAATTTTGTTTAAGAAAAGCAGAACAACACAAAGAGAAGCAGGGAACTGCTTTCTAGTTATAGGTGGCTGGGTTTTCTTGTCCTATAAAAGCTCAAAATGGTTAAGAGAATGAGCCCCATTCCTTTTAAAGAATGTCCATTTTTCCCCTTTCGCTTTCTCATAACATAAAGTAAACTGAGGGTAGGGGACACTATCACGTCAGAGAATTCAGTCTGGTCTCTAAAACCTTTGATGCCTACAGTAGTTCAGTAGTAACACATTGCTAAAAAGAAAATAATTACCAGACAGATGATCATCCACACCTGACAGGAACAAAATGGGTATGTGTAAGATTATCTCAGACTGAGACAAGAGTATCTAATAGCTGACTACTCAGCACATTTACACTGAGCCTTATGCATGGAATTGAAAAATACTTTTTGTCTAGTATAGACAACACTTACAGAACAGCAGGCCAGTGACCCTGTTCAAATATGTTGCTATCTATCTTCTCAGCATGAATTGAGATTTTTAAAGGCCCTGGCTTTAATATAGGTGCTATTGCTTGTCCTTTTATCTTTGCTCCTGGGGACAAGTCTAAGAACTTAGGTTCAAAAAAGGAAAGTAAGGAACACTGTCTCCCACATCTACCCACACTTAGCCAACTTTCACCCCAGGTTCTTGAAGCAGCAGATTCTGAAGTTAAGAACAGCCATTAATTTTGTACAGTACTATCAATTTTGGGTTCTCCCATCCTCAAAGGGAAAACACCCAGGAATAGTATGCCTTCTTTTTAATCAGTGCTACCACACAGACATGGGAAGGAATGCAAAGCAATGCCTGCCTGAGAAGAGCTGAGCCATCTTTCTCCTCTGCAAAAACAGCAGCACAGTGATATTTCAGGCTCTGCCTATGTCAGGTTCCTGACATGCACCATATGTAGCTGCAAATCCCAATCAATTTCAGAATTTCTTAACTGCTGGAACGCCTTCCTCAACACTGTAATTTACCCTCAAAAGAATAATAAGCAAGCACTCTTGCCTTCTCAGAACCACATTCTACTAAATGCCACCCCCTTCCCATATCCCACTAACCTACCTACGCAAAAGAGGAAGGCAAATAACCCTCCTCCAAGCCCGCAACAGACGGCTACAGCACATATGCCACTGACAAGAACTTTTATTTCTTTTTAATGACATTAAACACAACTGCTACAAGGGAAAAACATGATAAAGAAGAGGCACCAAACTCCAGTTTCATAACTGATCCTGACAACAATGCAAGTGAATCAGGGTCTGTATTATATGTAAAAAATATAGGCTATTTCAGGTACCTTTATTACAGATAAACTAAAAAGCACATTTTACTGTTTTGTCAAGACTCCTGTTGTAAGATTGTCATGGATGAAGAAAGCTAGGTAACAAGTGCACAAAACCCTTACTCAAATTTTAAAATACAGCTAGAATTCCACCTGAAACACTAGACATACAGGCCCACACTAAATGTGACATAGGCATATATATATTTTAAGACAAGGTCTCGCTATGCAGTTCAGGCTTGCCTTGAGTTCACTATGTAGCCTAGGCTGCCCTCAAACTTGAAGTGATCCTCCTGCCTCAGCCTCCCAAGGGCTAGGACTACAGGTGTGTGCCACCACACCCAGCTAGATAAGCAGCTTTGAAAAGAGGTTAAAACTCCAGATTCTACCCATTACCATCTTTAAGGCAAACATGCCAGATAATGAGTTTTCTTTGGCTTTTTTTCTTCTTGAAAAATACTATGTTAACCACTAAGGAAGTTCTTTCCTCCCCCAGTCCAACAGATTTAATTAAGCTGCTAAAGCTTTGGAAAAACAGAATTATTTGAGCTAACAGGAAATGTGTCACATTGTCTAGTTAACCTGTCACTCATTTGATTTGGCAAAGGGAATGCTCCCAATACACATTCCATTTAAACCTTCCTGTACCAGGAGGACAGGAACATAAGTCATAGATTTTTGCTGAAGCAAAATATTGTCCCTTCACTCCTTAAGTTATCTGTGAAGAACTAGACAGATGTAATGCTAGCTACTCCATCTACATTTAATATTAACTATGCTTTAGTCCCAAAGGTGAGTGTCTGGCATGTCTCACTCATCAGGCCAACTTAGGTCAGCCTGGAGAAGTGACCAATGAAGTAATGCCAATTATGCCAACTGAAAGAACAGTTTTGACTATGCCTTCAAGTGGAATTTTTCCATTACACTTTAGTTCCAGAATCTAAACAAAATGTCCAAGGAAGAGAATCCTTGACTGGATAAAAACATTAAGCATTTACAGGCAAATTTACTATCCAAATTTACTGGCAGCTTGAATGACCAGTTTTCCTGTCAGTTTCTAAAGTAGGGTAGCATGGTTAAGATAGGTTACTAACACAGATGGGGCTGATGAGACAATAAAAACAGACAGAGGTTACAGCAGTTAGGAACAACATTCACAGAGAATAAATGGTAGTATGAATGCCAGACTGCACAACTTCCCCAAATGATTTCTAAAACTGTAAAAAGAGAGTAACAAACTCTTAAGACATCCATTAAGACAGATGCACAAAGTCTACCACCTTCAGTGAGAACATGAAGCCTCAAGATCCAGTAATACTGTCAGTCACAATACTATCAGACCCAGTAAGGCAGTTAAGTGAAACTATGCATCAGGGGCCTGACCAAATGAGATGGTAACATCAAGGGTCTAAAGACACCTGTTTTGTTTTTTTGTCTTTTTGAGACAGGGTCTCTCTATGCAGTTCAGGCTGGCCTTGAGCTCACTTTGTAGCCCAGGCTGGTCTCAAACTTGCAACAATCCTCCTGCCTCAACCTCCCAAGTGCTGGGATTACAGGCGTGAGCCACCACACCTGACTAAAGACACCTGTTAACCAGTAACAGACAAAATAGTGCCTCTCCAAGTTCTCTTTCAGAGAATAGAGGTTCCTTGACTAAACACATACTTAAACGTTAAGCTTCCTCCGATGAAACTGATGACCAATTGGTATCTCAATGGCACTGGCCTATTATCAAGTCAAGTGACAGAGGGAGCTCTTCAACAAGAGAGCAAGGAGGCCATTCTAAAGAGGCATATTTAACAACATACTGGAATACTGCCTGTAGATCCCCAGGGAACACAGTGGTCACTGTGTGGTATGTGTGTGTGTATCAGGACAAATGAACATAAAAACAAAAACAAAAAAACCAAAAAAAAAAAAAGTAGGAAAATTCCTGAAGAAGGGCAAAGATGACTGTCACAAGATCACAATGTATTCAATAGGAATTGGTCAGCAGTATTTGGTCAGAATTAAGATGTGTAAGATCTGTAAACACAATGTGCAAAGTAAGTTTAATAGAGGATGAAGAAAAGCTAGGCCAGGCATGATGATACATGCCTGTAATCTTGGCAATTGAGAGGCTGAAGCAGGAGGATTGTTGAATTTGAGGCCAGTGTGGACTACCAAGTGAGCTTAAGGCCAGCCAGAACTACATAGCAAGACTCTGCCTCAAAAATAACAACAGAAAAAAAAAAAAAAGAGAGAGAGAGAGAAAAAAGGAAAAAAAGCCAAAGATGATACTAAAAATAGGGCTGGAGATGTTGCTCCCTGGTACAGTGTTTGCCCAGCATGCATGAAGCCCTGTATTCAATCCAAAATATTTGGAGAGGGAGCAGGAAAAAAAATATCACAGTAGCTTATAAGTACAGAAAACAGGGTTTACATTTTAATTTATCCTTTCAACAGGATTTTTCTCCTACTTCATCTTATTTCAAATATCCTGGACTACCAATTTTA
This sequence comes from Hydrochoerus hydrochaeris, assembly GCA_004027455.1. Lineage (NCBI taxonomy): Eukaryota > Metazoa > Chordata > Mammalia > Rodentia > Hydrochaeridae > Hydrochoerus > Hydrochoerus hydrochaeris. Next base: position 119,823 of record PVLA01002370.1, on the reverse strand, counting down.
AAATACTGACAGGTATTCAAATTTTAAAAGGAAGAGGGTTTGGTAAAAGTAACTATATCCACTCACAAGAAATCACAATAATTAACACTGGTTTATAACCTGGTAAAGATATTCCTGACAATCCAGTGTGGGAAAAAAAATCTGCCAGCTGTTCCTCTTTTTTATGTTCTACTATCTAGAACATAAAAAAAGAACCCTCAAAAATCAAACTCCCCAAATTTAAAGACTCAATCCAAAAACCTTAAATATCACTGGTCGTTTGAGAGATGCAAGTTAAAACAAAGCCAAGATTCCATCTCACATCAGAAAGAATGGCTATTATGAAGAAATTAACCAATAACAAATGCTGGAGGGGCTGTGGGGAAGAAGGAACCCTTCTCCACTATGGGTGGGAGTGTAGACTGGTGCAACCACTATGGAAATCAGCATGAAGATGCCTCAAAAAACTAGGACTAAAGGTTCCATTCAATCCAGCTATTCCCCTTCTTGGTATCTTCCTGAAAGAATTAAAAGCATCATACCACAGTGATATAAGCATACCAATGTTTATAGCAGCAGTTTATAATAGCCAAATCTTGGAAACAGCCCAAATGCCCATCAACTGGTGAATGGATGTGGGTTTTTTTTGGTTTTTTTTTTTTAATGTAATGGAGTACTACTCTACAATACAGGATAAGCTTGAGACATTTCTAGGTAAATGGATACATCTTGAGACCATTCTCTTAAGTGAAATAAATCAGACACATGTGTAAGTACCACATTGTTTCTCTAGTGTAAGAAACCAAAAGTGTAAATAAGGACCAAAACGTGTAACAGGTATTGTGAAACAGGAAGAAAATGTTCAAGTGAGGAGGGGAACAACAGGGGTGGAGGTGGTAAAGAAAAAACAAAAGAAAAAAATGGAAGCAAAGCTTTTACAAATGGGAAGGGAAGGAGGGATCAAAGAGAGGATAGAGATTGGGAAAAAATAAGGGGGACTCAAAAACAAAACCAAACCAATCTCTTCCTTACAGAAGATTAAAAGATCATTTCTTTTGGGCACTAGAAGTAGACTTCACTTCTGCATAGATGTAGGTGTTCTGCTTGAGCCTACAAGTTTTGGCTTCAAGAGGGCCAGTCACCTTCAATTTAAATTAAAACAAAAAAACACCAAACTATATCAACTTAACACTGTTTAAACACACATAGACACACAAAATCAGGAGAATCGTCATACTAAAAAATTTCAATCCAATAATGGGCATTGCCAAAAGGAGTCAAGTTCTTTAAATAAAACCTTGTGAAAAATACAATTCAAAATATACAAAGAATAAAACAGAAAAACTATTCTGGACAAGATGCTAGACAAGGATCTTCACTGCTGGTGGGATGAGACAAATGGACTATATGAGAAATCTGGAAGACGCTGAAACCGATGGTGGCTGCGCTTGTTCCTCTCAACCCACTGAGTCAGGCTGTATCTTTGCAGAGGTTTCTGTCGAAACCGGGCGTAATTTCTATCATAAGAATAAAAACAGAAAGGATATTTCAGTTGGAATGTATATGACATTTTTTTGTGTACAAAAAAAGTTTAGTACAACAATTTTAAGAATACAAGGGTTGGCATGGTGGCTCATGCTTGTAATCCCAGCAATGGGAAGGCTGAGGCAGGAGGAATTTGGTGAGTTGGAGGCCAGCCTGGGCTAAACAGAGAGTTCAAGACCAATCTGAATGGGGCTGGGGATGTAGCTAAGTGGTATAGCAACTGCCTAGCAAGTGCAAGGCTTGGGTTCAAATGACAACAACAAAACAAACAAACACTAATCTGAATGACTCAGTGGGAAAAAAAATTTTTAGATAGTTTTTTTTAAAATATTTTTTGCACTGGGGTTTAAATCTAGGGCCTTCACACTGAGCTACATCCCAGACTTTTACTTACTTATTTTACTTACTTACTTACTTATTTATTTTTAAATTCTGAGACAGGATCTAGCTTAGGTTACTAAGTTGCCCAGGTTGGGCCCTGACTTGTGATCCTCCTGCCTCAGTCTCTCAGAGTACTGGATATTTTATATTTTGATTCTCCTAATTTTAAAAATTTCACATTCTTTTAATTATATAAAAAAACACATCATAAGTATTATTTTCTTCCAGGTCTTAAAGCTACCACACAGGTATTATGGTGATATGTGCCACATACACAATGTTCTAAAGAAAACTAATGTAAAATAATGTCTAAAAATTCACATCTTCATCCAGAAGTATTTAGGGCAACATCTGTACTTTATTGCTTTCATCAGACCTATACCTCTAATAGGATCTCAATGTCACACAGCTCAAAAGTGCTCAGGACATAGCAGCTAAAATTAGAACAAAATTCCCAGAGAAGGTAAGTCATCATATGAATATTACATCACAAGTTTTGAGACTGAATAGCTAATAGCACAGACTTGAAAGCCTCCTTAAATCATGTGCTGGGCCAGGGTTTTTTTGTCTTTGTTTTTTTTTTTGGTACTGGGGATCGAACTCACAACCACGTCCTTGCAAGGTAGGCACTTATACTGCTGAGCTAAATCCCCAACCCCTTTAAGTAGGTAATTTTTTTTTTTAATCGATGGGCCACGGTTCTAAGCAAGACCTTCTGAGATAAACTTGATTCCATCCTCAATTATAAGACTGTTCCTAGTAACTACTTAAGAAGCTCCTCCCTTACCCCTGAAGCTTTGTAAAAATATATTCTTGGCTTCTCCCTTCCCCTAAGACTTAACAACTCAGAATCCCTGGATTCAGGTCTGTTAACATCTGCATTTTTAGATACCTTAATATTTGGTTATAAGGAATAGACTGAAAATAATTTTAACAGTTATCTGACATTAACCATTACCATATACAAGTATTTGCTGAATTTTCTTTTTTGTCTGCTGGGCATAAAGGGGATTCTGGGGATTGAATCTAGGGTCTTTGCACTGAGCTATATCCCCAGCCCTTTTTTATTTTGAGGTAGGATCTCGCTAAGTCCTTCAGGCTGTGCTTGAACTCATGATCCTCCTGCCTTGGCCTCTCAGCATTGCTCAGTTTTTAAACCTCATCCCACTTAATGCTAGTAAAATCCTACTAGTTAATTTCTCATTAACTCCGAATAGGTAAGAAAACTAAACCTCAGGTTAAACTGTCCAAGGTCACACAGTAGACTAAGAAGTCTGTATGTGAATTCACATCCGACTCCAAAATTTACTTATCAATAATTATACTGCTTCCAGCACCAGCACCAGCACCAGCACCACCACCACCACCACTGCTGCCACCGCCACCGCCACCACCACCCAGTGCTGGGACTGAACCCAGAGTCTTGTATATGCCAGACAAGCACTGTACCACTGAGCTACATGTTACACCCCTAACCCTACACTGCTTTCCTGAGACCTGCTATGATTTTGGCAACTACAGAAGGAACATGAGTATAAGGATCCTGAAGTGAGAACATTTGACATGCTTTAAAAACAGCCAAGGAAACCAGCATAAGTGGAACAGAATGAATAGGAAGAATAGCAATAGATGAGGTTGGTTAAATCTATGCCAACACACACCCCTCTACAGGTGACTATGAGGTTGGGAAGACAAAAGCCAGAAAAACCACTGGAAGACATCAAGCAAAGAACAGAATCTGATATGCTTTAAAAAATATTGTTCTGCCTGCTGAGCTAAGAACAACAAGTAGCCAAGGGCAGAAGCTGGGAAAACGTTTGCAATAATCCCAGTGAAATGATAAGAAATGGTCAGGTTCTGGGTATATATGTACAACATTTAAGATTTGCTGATAGAGCACGGGATGAGGAAGAAAAGTCAAAAGTGATCCCAATGCTTTCAAGTAACTGAATCTGTATAGCTATACTGCATCAATATGGATTTTAGAACCAGAAAGATCCTTTGATATCAACTAGTTTTAACATCTTCATTTTATTTTTAAAATTTATTCATTTAAGGGCTAGGGATTTAGCTCAGTGGTGTGAGCATCTGCCTGGCAAGCACGAGTTGTGAGTTTGATCCTCGGTACCAAAAAAAAAAAAAAAAAAAGTTTATTTATTTGGTGCTGGGGATTGAACTTCTGACCTCGCATTTGCCAAGCAGGCACTTATGCCGCTGAGCTAAACCCACGGCTATTTATTTTTTGAGACAGGGTCTTGCTGTGTTGTTTAGGCTGGCCTTGAATTTATAGACTGGCTTCTAACTCACAGCAATCTTTCTGCCTCAGCCTCTCAAGTGCTAGAATTACAAGAATATGCTACCACACCCAGTTTATCTTCATTTTATTGACTAGAGAAATGGAGTCACTTGATCAAAATCATACAGCCAGTTAAACACTACTGTTCTCATTCCATTTTACTGCAATAGTTCTTTTTCCACCTCTAGAATTAAACAATTACAACTCTTAACTCTCCCACACTCCCCCTACAACCAAATTCTACCCTTCTCCTAATCACCCACTCACCGCATGGTGAGATCCGAAGGATGCTGCCAATCCATCAAAGTATATAGCTCCCCCGAGGGACCTGTGATACAGAAGAATCAGTGGTTAAGAAAGAGGCTAAGAGAACTCTCCTAGTCTATGTCAAAGCATGTACTTTCAGGGAAAGAAAAACAAGCATTAGTCCCAGTAATATTTACTTATGATCATCATAAGCAGTGAGCACAAAAAAGGCAGACTACTCTTTTAAGATTATGTTGAAGCAATAATGGCAGCCATTATTCACTCATTTAACATTACCAACTACAATGTGGTGAGGAAATTTATTGGTCCATAAGAATATGGTAGAGTACAAGACATGGTACCTTCTTTACAGGAGCCATGTGCTTTCAAAACAGTGTGATAAAGTGATAGGAGAAATACAGGCTATTGAGACTAGGGTAAAGGATTAGTGACAGCCCCTCCAAGGGGTTTTTAAATTTTAAGAAGAAATCTGAAGGATATATAAACGTTAGTAATGTAGATGAAAAGTATGAGATTGTGGGACTGGAGATTTAGCTCAGTGGCATAAGTGCCTGCCTTGCAAGCAAAAGTCGTGATTTCAATCCCCAGTACTGATTAAAAAAAAAAAAAAAGATGTTGACATGAGATTATGCAAAGACCCGGAGGCAAAAACAAACAAACAAACAAACAGCAAAATACATTCAGAATAGAGGTAATTGCTCTTTGCTAACAAAAATTGCTAGAGGTTATTTCTCAAACACCTGGGAGCCTGGCAGCAACATACTACGCCATTGATGGCAAGCCTTTTAGAAACTGAGTGCCCAAACTGCAACCCAAAACCCACTTATTTATCACACAGTGCCAGCACTGCAAGTAAACCTAAATAGTTAAGTTTTAGTTTAGAAAAACAGCTGTTACCCAATGCTAAGCTGTGGGGTCAACTTGGCTCATGTGCTTGACAGAGTGCTCTGCATGCCCGCTGTAGCACATGTGCCATAGGTTTACCACCACTGTATGAGGCACTTCACATTATCTTCGTGTGTGTGGGTGGGGGGGGGCCTGAGACAGGGACTCTGTAATTCAGGCTGACCGTGAACTCACTACATAGCCCAGGCTGGCCTCAAACTTGCAGTGATCCTCCTGCCTCAACCTCCCAAATTCTGAGACTATGCCACCACATCCAGCTTATTTTACTTACTTCTAAAATATCTTACATGCAGAGAGATGTTTTGCTTTATTTATATGTTTTGCAGGCAGATGTTTTGACATTTTGGAGATGAAAACTAGTTAACAGAGATGAATTTTCCTTAAGTACTTAGTAACCCACAAATTAACTAGCCTGTGTGAACCAGTCTCTTGTCACCATGTGATAATGCTAATTTTGTACATAAGGACTAAGACTTGAACTACAATTCCACGGAAGGAGAATAGACATCACAGACACCACTGTTTAACAACTGAGTCACATTCCTGTGACCAGGTCCTTATATGAATTGACTACTAAATAAGGAATTGTATATAGTACATATAATACTCAGAACAAAGAAATAGTCAAAGGAAACTCCAACTTGATGACTGCTTTTATCTGCTAACTCTTACATGTAAGAGTTACAATACATAACAGAACATAAAACTATAGTACTATACAATACAAGCAGTTTATAGCAATGTATAAACAAGATATACTCTACCAAAAAAACACACTGAAGCTTAAACAAGATGTAAACAGTACCAAAAAAAAAAAAAGATTTATATAAAAATGTCATAAGTCTGAGGGGCAGGTTGTAAGTCAGACTAGTCATTAAACAGGTAGATTGAAAAAAAAAATACATTAAACAGGTAGATTGTTAAACAAGGAATATCTGTAGTTAGAAATAATTTCTCTAAACCAGTGGCTCTCAAACTTTAATATAAGCCATAATCAGCTTGTAATATGAAACATATCACCAGCTCTTACTCTAGAATTTCTGATTATGTATGCTGGGGTGGAGCCTGAGAACTTATATTTCTTGTCTTTCTATTTTTTATTTTTTAGTACCAGGAATTTGAACACAGGACCTTGTGCTTGCCATGCAGATGCTGTGCCACTAAGCTACATCCCCAGCCCAGAACTTACATTTCTAACATATTCTCAGTGATACTAATGCTGCTGGTCTGAGAACCATACTTTGAAAAACTTCCCTAAGACTGTAAAAACATTTCTTTTACCTAGCTTATATTTTTCTTATTGCCTTCTCTACTATACTTTTTCAGGAACCAAGAGAAGTCTTTTCTTAAGTTCTAGTAAAGTAACTTTTAGGACCAATTTATTTGAAACTTTAAGGAGCAGAGCTTTGTAAAAAAAATATAGTCAGATGTGGTGGTGCATGCTTGTATTCCTCTCTTCCTAGGCAGGAAAATCACTTCAAGTTCAAGGTCAGCCTGGGCTACCAACTGAGTTTAAGGCCACCCTGAACTGCACAGTGAAACTCGGTCTCAAAAGACAAAAAAAAAAAGTATTATTTTGAAATTAGGCAGATGAGTTATAATTCCAACCCAGACACTAACTAGCTTTGTGACCCTAAGCAAATACTTTTACTTGTTTGAGCTTTAGTGTACTCATACATGAAAAGTAGAGAATCATACTATTTAGTTTGAAGTTGAGTACTGGAAATATTATATATAAAACACATAGCCATTCACTAGTACACAGGAAGCACACAGTGAGTGGCAGCTATATTGGCTTGTAGACTACATATCCTTTGATAATCACCTATTTGTAAGAAAAAATGTTTACTGAATGGATCTATCCATTTATAAACTGTGACATATTTTATAACATCAGAAATTGTTTTTCAAATGAATGCAGGGTACATGCCTATAATCTCAGCACTGTAAGCTGAGGTAGGAGAGTCAATGTAAGTCTGAAGCCAGCCTGGGCTACACAGTGAATTCAAGGCCAGTCTAGACTATATAACAGACACAGTCTCTTAAAAAAAATAAACAGGGCTGGGGATTTAGCTCAGTGGCATAAGCACCTGCCTGGCAAGTGCAAGGTCATGAGTTCAATCCCCAAGTGCCAAAATAACAAACCAAACAAACTTTTTTAATTATGAGACAATAGTTTTCAGGAAAAATTAATAGATTTATTTCATTTATTCCACCAGGTCAGGCATGGTGCCATACGCATATAATCCAGCACTAAAGAGGCTAAGGAAGAAGGATCACAAGTTTGAACCCAATCTGAACTATTTAGTAAGACCCTATCAAACAAAATTTTTTTGGTTTCTTGAGATAGGGTCTCTGGCTGGTCTTGAACTCTATCTAGCACAAGCTGGGCTTAAACTCACAGCAATCCTCTTCCCTCATGTTCCCAAGAGCTGAGATTACAGGCGTGCACCACCACATTTAACTGAAAATACTTTTTTTTTTTTTTTTTAAATCGGTACCGGGGATGGAACTCACGATGGCACACTTGCAAGGCAGGTGCTTATGCCACTGAGCTAAACCCCCAGCCCCCAACTGAAAATACTTTAATCAAAAGGGTAGGGATGTGTCTCAGGCTGAAGGCCCTGGTTCATCCCCAGTACTAAAAAAAAAAAAAAAAAGTTCTTTTGTGGCAGTGGGGTATGGTGGGACATGCTTGTAATATCCCAGCTACTCAGGAGAACACAAGATAGGAGGACCACAAGTTTGAGGCCAGCCTGGGCAATTTAGCAAGATCTAATCTCAAAATAAAATTTAAAAAGTGGCTTGGGAATCCCTACACTCTGGAGGCTGAAGCAGGAAGATCACAAGTTTGACACCAGCCTGGGCTACAAAGTGAGTTCAAGGCTAGGCTGAACTGCATAGTGTCTCAAAAAAGACAATAAATAAGGCTGGGGATGTAGCTCAGTGGTAGAACATCTGACTAGGATTATTTGTAGCCCATGGCCTTAATCATCTTTTACCACATGGATTCTACAAAATTGCCTGGGACAATGGAGTCCTATTTACTGCCTACAAAAAAAATTTTTTTCTCCCGTTTTTTTTTTTTGAGTCAGGGTCTAGCCATGTAGCCCAGGCTGGTCTGGAACTCATGGTAATCTTTCTATGTCAGCACCCTCCCAGTGCTTGGATTACAGGCATGGGTCACCACAACCAGCAATCTATTCCTTTTAAACAAAGAAAATAGCTAGGCTTGGCCCAAGAAGCCTAATATTTAAATATTCAACTGCTAGGAGTGGAAATCAAGCAGCAGCAATTCACATAACACCGTATTACCAAGCACTCTATGTTCTTCATACATCAACTCATTTATACTGTACAATAATCTTACAAGGTTTTTCCCTATTTTACAGACAAAACTAAAAACAATTACTTAAAAACTGATGTACAGAAAAATAATTTACCAAAGGTCACATAGCTAGTGACAGAGGGAGAATCCCAATGTAATAATGTTGGGTTGGGTTTCCTTAAAATGTTCTCTGAGACTGATATTTCAGTTTAGATTAGGAAGCAAGAATCATATTACAATACTTCTCTTGTACACTCGTTACCTATCAGTGCCTAGCAAACATTTGTGTAACAAAAAATGTTAATTTTCATTAGCACTAAGAATTTGCTGTGGGGCCAAGGATCTAACTCAGTGGCACAAGTGCCTACCTGGCAAGCACAAAGTTGTGAATTCAATCCCTGGTACCAAAAAACAAAACAAAACTTGCTGTGAGAGTAGGAATATATACATATTTATTTATCTGAGACAAGGTTTTTCACTATACATTTCAGGGTGGTCTTTAACCTGCTGTGATCCTCCTGTCTTAGTCTTTTGCGTGCTGGAATTATAGGCATATGTCACCATGCTGGCTAGACTACCCTTGTTTTTAATAACACTTAATAATCTAGAGATAATGGGAGCTAACATTTATCAAGTACTACTATGCCAGGTTCCTGGCTAAATACATGTATTCTATCAATCATAGAAGGCAAATACCCTAATCTCTATTTTATTCATGAGTAAACTGAAGCTAGTAAAGATACAAATTTATCATTTAGTAAATAGGAAAGCTAGGATTCAAACCCAGGTAGGGCTAATAATCCAAAAAACTTATTTTAGTGCATAGCTTCAATCTCTTCTTAATCCTAATTTAGAGATGCTAACAAGAATGTGAACATTTAAATTTTCTCATCTCTTCATAGTTTCTAACAGATGGGCTTTCTTGGATCAACGATTGGTACCACAGGTTTATTTTAGGCTGTGGCTAAAAGGTGGTAGAAGACTGTCCTTTGTTTTGTGATTAAGAATAAAATTCATCCAAGAATGAAATTAGAAGGAAAAAAAAAAAGCCCCAACATTTCAGGATTGAGATCAATAATTTGTCTGTACTTTAACCTATTGACTTGCTTTTGAGGTAAATTCAGTTTAGTAGGTGGTGCATGCCTGTGATCTCAGCACTTGGGAGGATGAAGCAGCAGGAGGACCATTGCAAGTTCAAGGCCAGCCTGGCTACATAGTGAGTTCAAGGCCAATTTGAACTATATAATGAGACTCTGTCTCAAAAAAAAAAAAAAACACAAAAAGGGGCTGGGTTAAAAAAAAGGAGGGAAAGGCTGATGATGTAGTTCTAAGATCAATCCTCAGCACTGCAAAAGAAAATGAAAAAAGAAAAAAAGTTAAACTGAATTAACTGTTGTATCATAGGCCAGAATATATAGCTCAGTGGCATAAGTGCGAGGTCCTCACTCAGTTCAGTTCCTAGTACCAAACAAAACATAGCATAACATAACAAAACAAAATAAGTTAGGTGGGTGCAGTGGCACATGCCTTTAATCCCAGCACTCTGAAGGCTGAGAAAGGATGATCATCCTGAGTTTGAGGCCAGCCTGGGCCACACAGCAATTTACCTTTTTCAAAACAAAAAAAGGCATATGGTATTGATAGATCCAGTAGCATATATGAATTTCAAAATAATTATGCTGATGGAGGATTTTGCTTACTGGTAAAGGACTTGCCTATCATATACAAGGTCTGGGGTTTGATCTCCAGCACCACACACACACACACACACACGCACGCATGCACACGCAAAATCTAAGAAAGAAATCAAGCTCATTGCATAATATATGATTCTATTTATATAAAACTCTGGAAAATACAAGCTATAGTGACCATAATAGTGGTTGCCTGAGAATTGAAGGGGGCAGGGAAATGTAGGAGAAATGAAACACAAAGGTGAATAGAAATTTTGGGGACGATGTATTTATCTCCTTAATTGCAGTGATAATTTCATGGGTTTATACATATATCAAAGCTCAACAAACTGTACACTTAAAATGTGAGCAGAATAGGCTGGGAGGATAGCTCAGTACAATGCTTGCCTAACATGTGCAAGATCCATGAGTTCAATACCCAGCCCTAAAAGCAGCGGGGTAATATGTTGTATTCTACTTATAACTCAAAAAAAAAACTGTCTTTAAAAAAGATAAATTTATAAAATAATAAAAGAGGACAGAACTCTTGGAAATCATACATGCACATGTAGAAACGAAAAAGTCAATAAAAGGATAAAAAGAAAAGGTTGAGAAAATAATCCAGACAGTAGAACTGAGGCAGAGGCAGAAGAAAGAAAGTTAAAAGATCAATCCTTGAAAATTGAACAGTATCAAGATTTCTTGAAAGAGAAAACAAAACAGAAAGGAAATAATTATTAAAAAAGTGCAAGAAACTGTCAGAATTGAAGGACATATACCTCAGAATAAAAGGCCCACTAAGTACTATTTAAGTACCACCTACCTAATGTAAGGCATACAAAGGGAAAAAAAGACAAGCACAAAGATAGCTCAATAACCAGTACAAAATTTTAGAATATGATGGATAAAGAGAAGCCCTTAAGAATTTCCAGAAAGGAAATAGTCTTTCTAATAGCAATGTATGAATGTATACCTTCAAGATTCTGAGGAAAAATTAATTTTAACCTAATATCCTATAACAAACTACCCAAATATGAGGATTAAATTTTCAGAAATGCAGAGTAAAAATAATTTACCTCCTATGTTCCCTTGGAAATTCCTGAAGGATGAACTCAGTGTGATGGTACATGTCCATAATCCTAGCACTCTGGGAGGCTAAATCAGGAGGACTGCTTTTTTTTTTTTGGTACCGGGGATCAAACTCACAACTATGTGCTTGCAAAGCAGGCGCTTCTACCACTGAGCCAAATCCCCAGCCCAAACCAGGAGGATTGTAAATTTGAGCCTAATCTGGGGAATTTACCAATTCAGCAAGGCCCTGTTGCAAAATAAAACATTTAAGAAGGCCTGGTGGGCCAGGGATATAGCTCAGCAACATAATACATGCCTAGCAAGCACAATGTTGTGAGTTCAATTCTCAGTACCAAAAAAAAGCGGGGTGGTTGGTGGCTGGGGGTGCTGGCACATGCCTGTAATCCTAGCACTAAGGAGGCTGAGGCAGAAGATCACTGCGAGTTCAAGGTTAGCCTGGGGAACATAGTGAGACTGTCTCAAAAAAGAGAGGGAAAACACAGAGGACTACAATTCAAGTATGGCAGCATACATCTATAATCCTAGCATTTGGGAGGTAGAAGCAGAGGCAGAGGCAGAAGCAGAGATAGGAGGATTGCTGTGAGTTTGAGGCCAACCTAAGTATATAGTAAGTTCAAGATCAGCCTAAGCTACATAGTGACAGGCTGTCAAAAAACAAAACAAAAACTACAGAAAAAAATAAAACAGAGCTGACAGATAACTGGGTTTGAGTATTTGCAGAGAGGGGAAACACCGGTTAGAATATGAATTGCAAACCAGGTGAGGTGTGGAGTATTTGAAATTCCAGTTACTGAGGAGGAGGAGACAGAAGGATCACAAATTCCAGGCCAACCTGGGAAATTCAGCAAGATCGCATCTCAAAATAAAAATAAAATGGGATAGGAATATAGCTCAATAGCTATAAAAAAAATGGCAGAGTATGTTCTTAGGATGGGTAAAGCCCTGGGTTTATTCCCTAGTACCCATTCTGCTGCACAAAAAAACAAAGCAAGGCAATTAACAACTCCAGAAAAATACATCAAGAAAATGAAACCATAGTACAATGTACTACTACCTAGCTTTGCAGTGAATATTTACTTAGTTGTATCATAAACAGTAAATATTCATTTAACACCCATTAAGACAGCTGCTATTTAAAACAACAAAACAAATAAAAATAGCACTGCAAAGATGGGGTAAAATATAACTCTTATGTACGTACCACTGGAGGGACTATAAGATGGTGGAAATGCTGTGGAAAACAGTATGGAGGTTCCTCAAAATATTTAAATAAAGCCAGGCATAATGGCATGCATTTGTAATACCAGCACTTAGGGAGACTGAGGCAGGAGGATTTTAAAGTCGAGTCCTACATGAGCAACTTAGTGAAATCCTTTCTCAAAACGAACAAACAAAAACTAAAAAGCTGGGGAGGTAATCCAGTCACACTGTATCCCGAGATTTGATTCCTAGTACAATAATAACAATAAAAAATAAAAATAACTGAGCATGATGGTGATCACCCATAATCTCAAACAGGAGGAAGATCCTTTGAGTCCAGAAGTTGACCAGTCTGGGCAAAATAGCAAGACTATATCTCACAAAAAAAACAAAACAAAACAACACTTTTTTTTTTTTTTTGTCTCACTATGTAGTCCAGACTGGGCTTGAACTCATAGTGATCCTCCTGCTTCAGCCTCCCAGTGCTGGGATTATAGGTATGTGGTACCATTCCCATCTTTCAAAAAATTTTGTAAAAAGCCCCAATTTTACTCCAAGCATGCACACACACATATGCCACCACCAACAGAAAATTCAAACAATAAAAGATACTGCCACTACATCATCTGGTAATCCCACTTTTGCATATATATGAAAAAGAACTAAAAGCAAGGTCTGAAAGAGATACATGAAGACCTATGTTCACAACAGAACTATATACAATGGCCAAATGGTAGAAGCAACCTAAATGTCCCCTGTCAGATCAATGGATAAATAACAAGTGTTATATATATGTAAGATGGAATACTTGTAAAAAAGAAGGCAATCTTGTTACATTCCCCCATAACAACATATATATTATGGAAACATTAAATAAGACAGTCATAAAAATGTATCTTTCCACTTATATGAGATACCTAAAGTAGTTCATAAAAACAGAAAGTGGACTGATGTTTAACGAGGCCTGGGAATTGGGCCTGGTGGCACATGCCTGTAATCCCAGCACTCAAGAAGCACAGACAGGAAGATCCCAGTAAGTTTGAGGCCAGCCTGGGCTATCCAGTGAGTTCACAGCCAGCCTGAACTAGAGCGAGACCTTGTTTCAAAAAACAAAAACCAAAGCAAAATAAACAAAGTGTTTGGGATAGGGAAAAAGGTATAGAGCTTCAGATTTACAAGATGAAAAAGTTCTGGAGGTCTGTTTCATAACAATGTGACTATATGTAACACTACTGAACTGTACACTTAAAATTGGTTAAGATGGTAAATTTCATGTTTCTTAACTATAATTTTTAAAAAACCAGCTTCATGGGAAAAAAAGCCAGCTTGAGGGAGCTCTCAATGGTCAGATCTGAGACAAACAGTTTCAAAAAGAATAGTAACTGTAACTGATCATAACTGAAAAACTCCAAGAGGACTGGTGATACAGCTCAGTGGTAGATGTGTATTTAGCATACATAGGCTTTTAACATACATAAAACATAGCACATCAAAAAAAAAAACAAAACAAAAACAAAAAAAAAGAAAAAAGGAAAGAAAAAAAAGAATTCCACAAGGTCACAGAGATTGGTGGCAAGCACCTATAGTCCCAACTATTTGGGAGGCTGAGGCAGGAGGACTACTTGAGCCCAGGAGTTAAAAGGTCAGCCTGGCAACATAGTGACACAAGAAAGACAAGCAGAAAAAGGGAAGGGAGAGAAAGGGAAGGGAGAGGAGGAGAGGGGAGGCGAAGAAAGGAAAGAAAGGAGACAAAGAGGTGGAGGAAGGGAAGAAGACTACTAGTTAGTGATCATAGAATAAATGATTTTTGGGGGGAGGATTTTTTAAGAGTAGGAAAACTTATTAGGAATAAGAATAGCTCCTGAGAAAAAGGGAGGGGCTTTGATGGGTTACCCAGAAATGTTATTTTTTTAAGATAAACATTTCACATGCAACTCCCAGCATAATAGCTTACTTAAGTAAACACCATCAATGAAATCTTAAACAATCAGATAAACGGTTTTTTGCAAACAAGATACTAATATGGTACCAAAATGACAAAAGGGGGAAATGTACCCATGGAACTTATAATGAAGAGATGGCAGTTAACACTGTAACAAATTTAGTATAAATATTAGTGGAATGACTTGTCATTTGGCATCACATGTGCCTCCTAATTTCATACAAGATGAACATTTCACAGCATACCTAAATTATTCCTGCCCAAAGTGCTTAATCTGTAGATCTAGTTTACAGAAATATAGGAAATAAAGGAACAAACTAAACAACATTAGGAGATAATCAAAATTCAGAATGTGGGACAATCTACAAAACAAGCAACCTAATTAAGAGATTAGTAAGATAATAATTAAACATATGAACCTTGATTAAATATTATTTGAACAAAGTTACAAAAGACATTTTGGGAAAATTGTTCAAACTGGAATATGAACTAGATAGTCAATGAATTTAAAAGACTTTTTCCAGTTTTTTTCTATTTTATTAGTATATGTTTGCAGTACATAATGATTACATTCAGCATGAGAATTTAGAAAATTATGATTAAATATAAATTATCAATAAACAAAAAATGTTTAACTATAATAATTATTAAAAGGCCCAGGTGTGGTGGCACATGCCTGTAATACCACCATACTACCACTTGGGAGGCTAAGGCAGGAAGATCACCCTGAGTTAAGAAGGCAGCCTGAGCTACACAGAGAGTTCTAGGCCAAACTGAATTGCATGGTGAAATCCTTTCTCAAAAAAAGAAAATTATTATTACTATTATTGTTATTATTAAAATAAGATGTTAATTCTAGTGTCATTTGGACCTGGGGGATTCTCCACAGATTCTAGGTGACAGCCTTGTACCAGCTGCCCGTACAGCTAGAGAATAAAAAAGTGACAAGAATGATGATGAGATTGTCAATAAAAATGAGAGCTATAAATTTTATTGGATGTGTAGTAAGCACACAGGAAATGTGACAAATGTTTCACACATTTCATCCCCAAACTCTATGACTTTTAATTTAGAAAGGCTGCTGATCTTTAGCTCTCAGGGAAAGCACTATAGAGTAATCACAGCTAAGACCTGAAGCCTTTTAGCATCTCCCAATTTGTGAAAACGAGAATTCTCCTTGTTTTTTGGGTTACATGTTATGAAGAAAAATGATCTCTATGCATATGCTTTGGAGTATCTTGTAAAAGAGCTAAATAAATTCTCAGTTTATGGCAACTAAAAGATAAATAAATAGGAGAAACAGAGGCTGCAATGGTAGCTATTGAGGTAAAATGCAATTTAATGCTTGTAGTGTTTAGTTTCACTAACTTTGCAGGTCTAAAGCCAGTAGTCTGATCATCTATTCAGAGGATAACAATATGCAATGTAGCATCTATGGGGGATCTCCTTCTGAAGGTGGTAGCCACTGTTAACTCCCTATCATTTTGTTTTGAAATCCTGTATCATTTTCGTTGTTTTGTTGGGTTGGGTTTTATTGTTTTGTGTTGTTTGAGTTTATTATATCCGAAGGCATAGGCAGCTATTTCAAAGATAATAAAATATATTACGGTAGCCATTTTGGATTTATCCTTAGCTTGTTTTGAAATCCTGTATTGCATTCATTGTTTTTTGTTTTTTGTTTTTTTTGGTTCTATTCTGTTGTTTTCTTGATTTTACTGTCTGAAGGTATGGGCATCTATTTTGAAGACAAGAAGAGGTATTATAGTAACCACTGTTGATTTTCTATTGTTTTGAAGTGCTGTGTCACACTGGTTTGTTTTGATTGGCTTTATTCTGTTTTATTTTGCTTGATTTTATTCTCTTTAAAATAAAAATTAAAAAAGAAGATAAATAAAATGTTAAAATTTATCTATAAAAATTAATACAAATTTTGGGGTAGGAAAATTTGGTAACAATGTAATGAAAGTTTTAAAAATGTTTACATACTTTACCCAGTAATTGCACTTCTAGACATTCAATCTACAGAATGAAGATGGCTACAACCTAATTATCTAGGATGCAATAAATTCTATAACAGGATACTGCATAATCATTAAAAATCTTGTTTTGCTTTGTTTTGAGATAGGGTCTCACTATGTATATCAGGCCGATGCTGAGCTCATATTTAACATAGAAAGGGCCTTAAGTATATTAAGTAAAAAGGAAGCAGGTACATTAAGTACAAAGGAAACTTAGTATTAGTTTCATTGTATATTTTCTTCCTTATAGAAAAGATAATTATCAAGATAAAATTAATTTCATTATTTTGAAGTATCAGGTAGAGAAGTGATTTTAATTTTTTTATAGGAGAAATGATCATTATTTCTAAAAGCCAAAAGATAAAAAAGGGACCACAATGCTGTTCTTTGTAATCCTATAAGGCAGAATGAGGAACTACCACCAGAAATTACTGGGCAATAAGGTTTAGTGGGACATGCCTATAATCCCAGCTATTTGGGAGGCAGAGACAGGAGGTTCAGAGGTTTGAAGCTAACCTAGGCAATTTAGCAAGACTATCTCAAAAAAAAAAAGGTATAGATATCTATCTAGTTAGATACTCCCCGAGTTTCATCCCTTATATACACCACCACCACACCCTCACAAAACAAAAAAATTACAAAGAATCCAAAAGCTAAGTTTGTTCAACATGGCAAAAACATATAGAATAGATTTATGTAGTAGGAGACTAAAGAAAAAAAATTTCATAGTTTTCCATTAATTGAAATGCCAGGAAGGAAGTAATTGGTATTTCTTTGTAAATGTTATTAAAAATTCATATCGGCCTAAGCTAAAGGGATTATGACTATAATAGAACAATGGAGTCAGATTATTTATTTTGCTACGTTCTGTGTCAATAATAGAGTACAAACAATGTTCATAAAATGAAAGGAGACAATCCAATGAAGACTAAAACTGAAGAACTAAATTTGAATGTCCTCTAATGTCTCTGTGTCTAATAATAATCTGAAGAGTTCAACTTTTTCCAAGTACTCAATATCTCAAAATAGCACCAAACATTTCAAAGAAGACAGGAAGCATTATGCTCCCCTTTTTTTGTTTCTGACTGCCCTGTACTTCACATACAAACAGAGAAAAGATAGACTTTTCTCCTCTCTTCTTTGCAATATAGTAAACAAAATTTTAATGCTTTGGATATATGAATATTGGGCAGTGGGAAATGACAGGAAAATTCAATTATCACTCTAGATTCCTGGAAGTTAGATTCAGATGTTAGAAGCCTATGGAAGTTTTAGAGTAAATGGTAATGTTGAAAATATTGAGGTATCAATAGAAAGAACATTATAAAAGATGCAGTTTTTAAAAATAATCTTCACTATCCAGCACTGCAGAAAGTAAATAAAAATTAAAAACAATTATGGAAATTTTCTAATATACACAAAAGTAAAGGATAGCATAATGAACACCCACATATCCATCAATCAAGCTTCATTTCAACATTTTGTCAAAACTGTTTCATTTGATTTTCCAAGATTTTTTTTAAGACTTGAACTCCAAATTATACTCTTCTACCTATAAAAATTTTAACTTGAAAAGATGAACTTTATTGTCAATAGTAATAAGTTTTTCCTCAAATGCAAGCTACTAGAGCTAGGTACTGTTCTGTGCATTAAACTTGTACTTAACACACATCATCTTCACATAAGCTAGGCCTTATTTTATCCTCCTTTTACAAGAGTTTTTAATGTGTGGATGTCACCGAACCTGTAAGCAGTGGTGCCAAGATATGAACCTAGAGGTTACTTAAGGCTACCCTGTATTTTCCCAACCTACTAAAGTCAGCTGCCTTTCCACTATATTCATTATTCTAACCGTTCCTTAAACACATATAGGATACAGATTATTGTGATAACACTGGGCGGGGGATTGCTGAGTGAAGAGAATGAAAAAGATGCAATGTGAGTAGCTGCTCTTTACTTTTCTCATGAAATCTTTAACTGTCCCAAAGAAGAAATGAAAATATAAGTAGGTATCAATGTCAACTGCTGAGAATATAAAAGAAAGAAAGAAACTTGGCCACATAAAAGAAGAAAGAGCAGGCTGGGGATGTAGCTCAGCGGCAGTGTGTGTGCTAGTTGCAAGTGGCTCTGGGTTTGAGCCCTAGTACCATCACCAAAAAGGAGGGAGAGGGGCAATCAGCAGGCCTTTTTCCACAGAATTTGATTACAAACAAATGTCTTTTAAATCTACCCCTCCAACAACATAGGTGGGAGGATGCCTCTACTTCTACCAGTCCTAAAATGGTTCAAAGAAAAAGATCTCACAAGAGCTGGGGATTTATCTCAGTGGCATAAGAACCTGCCTGGCAAGCATGAGGTCATAAATTCAATCCCTGGTATTAAAAAAAAAATGTATAAGCACCAGATTATAAAAGCATTTTAAGTGGTATCTGACTGCTTATAATGAGTACAAAACAAAAAATTCACCTGACTGGTGTCTCAGAATTTCATTAACAGCATAAAAAAAAAAAAAAACAACAACTACTAATTCAGCATTTTTCCAAAGAAAGGGGAGTCTCCTGACTGCAAGGACTCAAAAATCCCTCTACAGCTCTCCCTAACAATTTACAACACATCTTAAACTATCTTTTCTGTGGTACTTACCTCAGACATCCTCCTTTTCCATCTTCTATTCTTCCCAAACACAAACAGAAGGACTCCTTCCCAGCAAATGTAATTCTTTAGAGAACTAATCAATATTGCAGTGTAATTATCTTCTCCTCAGGATGACGAATTCCCAGAAGGCCAAAACTTGATGTTACTCCTCTTTACATTTCCAATTCTTAACCTTCAAACCTAGCATCACTAGCACTACTTAGGAAAGGTTTGCTGAGTGGATAAAGAAGCTAAAGATGGCAAAATATGGAGTGATCTTTATAAAAATTCTTTTCTTTCTTTCTTTTCTTTGTCTTTTTGAGACAGGGTCTCACTATGCAATTCAGGCTTGGCCTTGAGCTCACGTGTAGCCCAGGCTGGTCTCGAACTTGCCACAATCTGCTTGCCTCAGCCTTCCAAGTACTGGGATTACGGAAACACAACACCATGCCAGCTAAGGATTCTTTTATCAGTATAAAACCTCTTTAACTTCTGCAATGTCAGTTTTATCAACAAATTTCTCTTTAAGAATTTTCCCACCAGCCAATAGTTCAAGCTAAATGATAACATGGACTATAATCTCTGGAGGGTTAAAAAAAGAATGTAGCTTTTTTTTTTTTTTTTTTTTGGTACTGGGACTCAAACTCATGACCTTGCATTTGCCACTGCAGTCACTATGCCCCTGAGCTATAGTCCTAACCCTAATTTAGCCATTTTGGTTTACATTTTCTAATAAAGTAAGCTGAAATTAATTTAAAGAATCTGGAAGATAGTAAACCTTTCAAGAGCTTTTATTTAGAAGGCAAGATTTGGGATGGTGTTTGAAATGCCTGCTTAAGTTTATTTTTTAAATTTTTTTTTTTCTTTTTGAGACAAGGTCTATGTAGTTCAAGCTAGCCTTGGGCTTACTTTGTAGCCCAGGCTGGTCTTAAACTCACAAAGATCCTCCTGCCTCAGCCTTCCCAAGTGCTGGATGACAGGAGTGTGCTTCCACACACGGCTAAAAACTGTTTTGTTTTGTTCTTTTTGGTACCAAGGTTTGAACTCACAACCTCATACTTGCCAGGCAGGTGCTTGTGCCACTGAGCTAAATCCCTGGCCTTCTATTTCTTAAGTTTAAATGCTGAAGGCAACTGGGAAAATAATTTCAAATGAAAACAAAATTCAAAAAGAATGATTAGCAAGGAGCATCAGGCCACCCACTTCTAATATTTGTCAAACAAAAAAAATCCCCAGCAAAGAAGTCAAAATCTGGCCTCCAGCTGTCCATGGGGGTTGAGGGTGGGGTGGGGATCTCCTTTATGTACAGCTCTGTATGAGTCTGCCTGGACTTTTCTCTAACAATAGTAGCCAAACTACTTTGGATAATTATCTGATTAGACCAACCCTTAAAGTAAAAATCTCTGTTTTAAACACTGTATAAATGAAGTTATCTTTCTCATCACTCTAACTAAATTCAAAACATCTCCCAGTGTAGGATGCATTACAGGAAAGAAAAAAATTCCATCACATGTCTTATATGTCATTCTTTGGTTATTATGTTACCTTGGTTAGAATCCCCTGGGTCTTCTATATGATCAAAGACACGCCTGAGATAAATTTGCTTCTGCTGTTCTAGATCTGACTGTGAAAACGTCGAAATATTGGTCCTTGAACAAAGCAAACCAGAAAGAAAAAGAAAGCTCATTAGAACTATGAATACAATGCTTTGTAGAGAGAAGTCACATAGTGGTGATTGGTTAGAATAACAAATTTTCAGAGGCAAAATTCTTTTAAGATTCAGCAACAGACGACAGTATGAATAACATAATATGATATGAATCTAAAATCAAGTATGGAGTTGAGAATAAAAGAAAAGAAATAGATATAACTTATTGCTAACAAGGAATGCGAAAGTAAAAATTAACTAGTCCTTGGAGAAAGCATTTGTTGAGTAATCCAAGGGTAGTCAGGAAATAGCTAACTTCATAGAGCCAGAAAAGTTGAATGTGATAAAAAGACTCAGTGCACAGTATTGAAGAACAATAGATGAGAATACTAAGATTGTAAATTTATTACACTTCCAAGTAGAACGACTTATATTCTTTTGGTATAATTTCCATTGCAAACAATTTGCAAGGTTTCCTTCAAATTATGTAAACAAAACAGGAAAACTAGGGTGGAAGTTAAAGACAACTAGTCTTACCTGTAATATACTTTAAAATGTTAATGCAGAATATATATGTGTAGTAATTTTTTTTTCTTTTTTGGTTTTTTGAGACAGTCGCACTACGTAATCAAGGCTGGCCTTAAACTAGCTATGCAGCCAAAGCTGACCTCAAACTCACGGCAATTTTCTTACTTCAGCCTCCCAAGTGCTGGGATTACAGGCATGTGATACCAGCATCAAAATTAATTTTTAAAAAACTTTTACTATAAGTTAGTTCATTTAATTTAGCCTAAAAATAGCTTTTGTAGGACATTCAAAGGCCCACAGACAGACACTGCCATCTCCTGGCAACAAGAAAGTAAATGGAAAGGGTGACCTAAATCTGTAACCTCTGAATAGAATGTGTATTTCTTTAAGGGGCAACTGTGTGCAAGTTGGGAAAAATGACTACATGATTTTCTCCATAGTTATATATTAACATTTTTGTTCAAATTTTCTAACCTCCTATTATATATGTAACTGAGCTTTCCCATACACTGGAGGATAAATCATTTATACAGTGTTTAATATCAATACTTCTTTTTAAGTTTCAAAATAACCTTATTTACCAGCAGAGAAGGCACTGTTACCTTTATTTTGCAGATAGAGTAACTGAGGGGAGAGATTCTTTGACTTGTCAAAGACTATAGAGTTGGAAGTACCAGAACTTCAAGTTTGCTTACTCTACATGTTGGATTTTTTCCTCTCCCCACATACTAAGGGACACTGGGAAGGAAAATATACAAATTAAAGAGAACAAATAGAGGCTGGGGATTTAGCTCAGTGGCTTAAGCACCTGCCTAACAAGCACAAGGGCATGAGTTCAATCCCCGGTACCCAAAAAAAAAAAAAGAGAACCAATAGAAACCAGAATATTTATACATTATATTACCTGGTTTTGGTTTGCAGAACAGGAATGACCTTTCCTGTTCTTTTCTCATGGCCTTTCATCTCCCCAGAATCCTTGTCAAGAACATCCTTTTTAAAGTAGAAGGAATACAAAATGAAAAGATGGTTTTTAGTTTTAAGCTGTTATAAATTTCAATAGTAATACATAATTGAAAGCATTATGTAAATTTTTTAAAGTTTAAGACTACAAACACATACCCTTGAATACTACTGTGTATCACACATTATAGTAATACTCTAAGACATCAACCATTTTTTTTTTTTTTTTTTTTTTGAGGCAGGGTCTTGCTATGTAGTAGTTCAGGCTGGCCTCAAATTTACAGTGATCCTCCTACCTCAGCCTCCCAAGTGTTGGGATTACAGGTATGTGCCACCACACCTGGCTCTATAACTATAATTTAAAAAAAAAAAGAGGTAGGTATTATTATACAGTACCCATTTGGTAGATGAATCAGACTCAAAAAGGTTAGGTGAAATGCTCAAGATTTTTTTTCAGCTCTCCAGTGGCTGACTCAGAGCTAGTGTTCTACTGAAAAAAGTATGACAACTAAAGACTGAAACAGTGACTTAAGTTGAAACCCAAAGAAAGGAAAATAATAATAAATCACTATCACTTTAGTAAATATTCAATAAATGATCATTTAATATGTACCAGGTACTGTAAATACATCATTTCATTAAGCCTCATTATATTAGGATATTCACTCTAATTTGTAGATAAGAATGTGGAGGACAGGCTGGGGATGTGGTGCAGAGCACTTGCCTAGCATGCATAAAGTCCGGGTTTCCATCCTCTGTATCACAGAAACAGACAGACCGATGTGGAGGAACATTATGGCTAAATAATTAGACCACAGTCATAGTGTTGTCAGGATTCAAACCCTAATTTGTTTGAATATAAAGGTCTGCTAGATTTTAACAAATCCATCAATATGGTACATGAAGTCTATAGCAAGGAAAGTTGAATATGTATGGGGCAGGGGTATAAGGAATTCTAGCTGAAAGAAAATAAATTTTTTTTCCTTCACTTTGAAAAAAATATACTTACTCTCTTTGATGAACTGGAAACAACTGGAGACCTCATTTCACAACTTAGTTTATGTGACCCACTATATTTCCAGGATGACCCTGTATTGGAAGGAGTCTTTGGATGGTATGTGTTCTGAGAGAACAAAGGTATTGGTTTCTTACTGTCAAGTGTATTTTTATCAGAGACAGTTTGTTGAAAGTTATTGTCCAAAGGAGAAGAGGTCCCATCCCAGGCAGAAATATTAGGACTGATCCCTTCAGATTCAGTGCTCTCATTTGGGCTAAGATCATCTTCTCTCATCTCTTCCCCAGGGGAAGAAGGTTTTTCAGTATCTTTGGATGAATCAGTCTTACTCTTATCAAGCACAGGATCACAAACTGTTGGATCAAATGGTGCAACAACAGTCACTTTTATATGATTCTTTTCTAAAACAAGGTGCCTATTTAATGATTTAGCAGGAGCTGGTTCGTGACCAACTGATATATTTGGTTGAGGTAGTTTGAAGAGGTCAGGGGTCTCAGCTATTGGCCTCAAGCTGTACAATGAATTTTTTTCTTGGGGAGTTTCAAGTAGAATTTGACTCCTTTTTTCTCCATTCTCATGTTCATCTGATGGCTCATCATCTTTCAAGAATTCTTCAATCTCTTCCTCATTTGATGAGCTATCATCTTTCAAAAGCTCTTCAATCTCTTCCTCAGTGAGACTAAAATGGCCATCATCTTCTTCTCCATCAGAGAATTCCAGCAAGGAGTCATCCAATTCATCCTCATCCAAGGAGCTCCAAGAAAATGGAGCATTGTTTTTAGATAAGAAAGATGCATCAGCAGACTGGTCAGAGGGCATCAGTGAGCACATCATATCTAGAGAAAGAAGAGGAAGTTCCACTGAGGAACAGGAAATGGTTTAAACTATGCTAACCCACAAAATATAGAGACAGTATCCTAATATTTCAAATTCTTTGCCCTATAATTCACATGAAAAAAATTAAAAATACTTAATCTTACCAGGGTCATGAAAATATATTTTAAAACAATAAGATTTTTTCTTATGAAAATGGTAAATATTAAGATGAAATATTAAGATGAAATTCAGGTTGGTGAGGATGTGGCTAGATAAGCACTCTTACAGAGTATCAGCAAGAATGTAAGTCAGATCCATTTTATTTAAGGATAGAAAGAAAGAAAAAGAAAAAATTTAATTAGAAAAAAAATACTATGCTGCTTCCCTGTTTTTGCTTAAGCTACTTTATAAAAAAAAGCCCAATGGAGTCTTTGTCTGAATCTCTAGACAGAATGCTGCAGATTCATAAATTACAAATAAAAGCCAATTAAATATTTTGGAAAAAAAAAGATATAAGTCAGCACGATATTTTGCAAAAAGTAATTTGGCAAAACTCTTTGACCTAGCAATTTCACTTCTGGAAATGTAGTCACAGAAATACCTATTAGAAATATACATGGGCCAGGTGTGGTGATGCAGCACTCAGGAGACTCAGGTAAGAGCATTGCTACAAGTTTGAGGCCAGCCTGGACAACATGGCAAAACTTGTCTCCAAAAAAAAAAAAAAAAACCCACTAAGAAATACACAGGGAAACATACATAAGGCTGTTCAAAGCAACCTTCAAAGTATCCAAATACTGGAGGTAACCCAGTAAACATCTATCACCAAAATAAACATTAGTAAATCACAAGATATTTATACTACAGAATGAACTATTTTGAACTATTTAAAAACATAATGAACCAGGGATTTAGCTCAACAGCATAAATGCCTGCCTGGCAAGCGTGAGATCATGAGTTCGATCCCCAGTACCAAAAATAAATAAATAAATAAAAATAAAAACATAATGAAGTGGGCATTGTGGCACAGCTACAATCCCAACACTTGGGGGGCTGAGGCAGGAGGTTTGCTTAGTTCCAGACCAGCTTGGGCTACAAAATGAGCTCAAGTGCAGCCTGAATTGCACAGCAAGACTCTGTTTCAAAAAGACAAATAAAATAAAATACACAGTAAAGTAGTTCTATATGTAGTATCAAGCAATCATATCTGCAATGTACAAACAAAACAAATATTATGTAAACTGTTTGGACATTTAGTTTACATTTAAAACATGTATTACTTTTGGAATTAAAAAAATAAAAATACATGAAGATAAATAAATGTATTGCATACTGTGTGAAGCTGCTGGAGCAATGTCTGCCCTTGACACGAGACCAAATGGAAAAAGGTTTCAACTCTTGCTAGCTGCTCCTTTCAGGAGACCTGTCAAAATGATTGACTCCCACCTTCCTGCAGGCACAAAGAAAATTAAAGGATCTTCTCATCACTTTCAACTCTGCTAATTACAAAGTCAACTGTATTGTGCTTCAAGGTGCTCCATCTATTAATTTTAATCTTGATTTTTTTTTAAATATCAGAAAGTTAGAATTTTTTGAGTCAAGAACATCAAAGAAAAACCTTTAGAGGAAAAAATTATGCAACTAAGGAACTTGTTTTGTTCCTGCCAACAATTTGTACCTTCTTAAGACTATCATTTGCTCAAGTAGGATGAATACTGATTTGGACATCCAAAGACTCAGACTACACTCTTTGGTTCTGTCACTAACCAGTACTAACCACTAGTCTCGTAATCATTTGGATTATAAAATGGGAAAAAGTAGAGCAGAAGGACTGGCAATTTTTTTTTTTTGAGACCAAGTCTCACTATTTAGTTCAGGCTGGCCTTGAACTCATACCAATCCTTGTGCCTCAGCCACCCTAGTGTTGGGATTACACATGTGCACCACCACACTTTGCCTGAGCAATGTTTAAAGTTCCAAAAATTCATTACAACACAAAAAAAATCTAATTTTCATTATATATAAAATGCAAAGAGCCAGGCCTGGTGGCACACACCTGTAATTCCAGCAAGTAGGAGGCTGAGGCAAGAGGACTGCCATGAGTTCAAGGCCACCCTGGGCCACAAAGTGAGTTCAAGGCCTGGCTGAACTACATAGCAAGACTCTGCCTCAAAAAAACAAAACAAAAAAAATGCACGGTGGCTCACATCTGTAATCCCAGCACTCAGGAGGTTAAAGGAGGAAGACTGCTGCTAATTCGAGGCCAGCCTGGGCTACATAGTAAATTTAAGACCAGCCTAAACCACATAGTGATACCCTGTCTCAACAAACAAAAACAAAAACAAAACAGAGAAAAAGCAAGTAAAAGGTCTGTAAGGATACAAACACAGAACCAATGACTACTATAACCTGCAAGGAGACGGAAGTCCAGGGAAGACTTCTGTCTGCATCTTCTTTTGGGGGGGGCAGGACAAGCAGCAGGATTCCCAGGATTGAACTCATGACTTTATGCTTGCCAGGCAAGCACTTACTCCATTGAGCTAAATCCCTAGCCCCCAGCATTTTACTTCTTACTTGAATATGTACCTGTGTAACTAAAATATAGTCTTTAAACAATTAAAAATACTTAATCTATAATTATTTTTCAGATGGGAAAGTTGATAAAAAGACAGTATTTTGCATACAAATTACATCTAAGAAGCTATTAAGAAATACCTGAACACTGAATTTGATAATTGGAAAATTCCATATATATATATATGTTTAAAGACATGTAATCCAGGCTTGTCTCAAACTCATGATCCTCCTGCTTCAGCTTCCTGAGTGCTAGGTTTACAAGTGTACACCACCACACCTGGCTTTTACTGCTTTTTTTAACTGTAAAATTTCCTGTCTCCTTACTTACTACTCATATCTTCAGTTGTTTCTTCAATGCATGTATTCTTTCAAAATATACTTTCTGAACTACAATCACCATATAGCACTGAGCTACATAAAATATCTCTAAATGATTTCTAAGAAATAAAGATATGGTTCTGCAGGGCATTGTGGCACATCCTATAATCCCATTTATTCCAAAACTTAAATAGGAGGATTGTATATTCTAGGCCAGCCTCAGCACCTCAGTGAGACCTTTTCACAAAATAAAATTTAAAAAGAGCTGAGGATATTGCTCAGTAATAGAGCCCTTCCTTACTATGTGTGAGTCCCTGGGTTCAATCCCCAGTATGACAACAAAATAAAGGGAAATTGGTCAGGTGTGGTGGCACACATCTGTAATCTCAGCACTTGGGAGGCTGAGGCAGGAAGACTGCCAAGAACTTGCCCTACACAGTAAATTCAAGGCCAGCCTGAACTAGAAAGTGAAATCCTGTCTCAAAAACAAAAATAAAAGGAAGAAAGGAAAGAAGGAAGAGGGAGGGAGGAAAGCACCAATAGAGACAATATAAAATGGTACTGTCAATAAAGTAGTAAGAAGAGGAAAAAAAAAAAGACCTTAGAAATGTGATAAGACAGAAAGGGAAAAAATATTTTATACCTATTATAATAAACCAGACAGTATGACATAGATTTTTGCAATTGTTACCTCTCAACACAACTCTGTAAAATTAATCTTATCAAAGAAATCAAGTTTTCCATTGTA
This sequence comes from Hydrochoerus hydrochaeris, assembly GCA_004027455.1. Lineage (NCBI taxonomy): Eukaryota > Metazoa > Chordata > Mammalia > Rodentia > Hydrochaeridae > Hydrochoerus > Hydrochoerus hydrochaeris. The sequence continues at coordinate 91,952 of PVLA01002370.1, read as the reverse complement.
TTTAAACTCAGAAACACTAATACTTATTTATCAATATCCTAGCAATTCGGCATAGAGGGTGCAACTCAATGGCTTAGCAAGCACTGGGTCTGGGTTCAATCCTCACACCCCTCCAAAGCAGCCCAACAATTATTGTGAGAGTTCCAGGCATTGGTGCAGGTGCCTCATGAAGAAAAATTTAAAAGTAAAATTATGTTTGCCAAGTATAAATATCAAAGGTACTTGGTAGCTATATTTCTTAGGAGTCCTTACTAGCATATTGCTTCCTCATCCCAACACCTCTAAAGGTTTAGTTCAAGTACTTGCTTGATCAACTAGAGTATTTAATTGATTTTCACTGTTGGGAAACTAAAATTCAAAGACATTATTAATTACTTAACTTGCTAGTAACACTAAAGACCCAAACTGAGGCCTAATTAGAAGGCCAACTTTTCTACCATGATTGAGATAGATTTGCCCAGGGTTGGTCAGCAAATGGCAGAGCTGGAATCCAAACTTAGGCCTTCTAAATTCAGTACACTCTAATAAACTATGGCATATATAGGTACTAAAAAGGGCTTTTGGCTTCTTGAAAAAAAAAAAAAAACATAAGGTGCCTTATTATGCATGGAAGGCTGCCCTTGGCCTCCCAGATGATATGGAAAAACAGTATAAATACTCCTGAATGTCACCAAGTATTACCAAAAGAGAAGCATTATAATACTTGTAAACTTTACTTGCACACAAAGGACTAATATCCTTTACAACCACTGTAATCATCAATCCTTATGCCATGTAATATCTAGAGGCAGAACTGGTTCTTCTGAGCTTCCAAGAAAATTTCAAATAGAAAATTTATACAAAACAATGCCATATATATACATGTACATTCTACATATACACAAATCATTCTTTCCTCATTTTCAAAAATTCTGAAGGGAGCCAGGTGTGGTAGGTGACACACATCTGTAATTCCAGTACTTAGGAGTTTTAGGCAGGAGACAGTCATGAGTTTGAGGCTACCCTGGGATACACAGTGAGTTCAAGGCCAACCTGAACTACACACAGGGATCCTGTCTCAAAAACAAACACAAACAAACAGTTCTGGAGAGCAATGGGAAATAAAAAAAATTAAGATGTGTTACGTACATGTATCAACTTAGCACGATGAATGTAATCATTATGTATAACTCATACTAATATATATTAAAGAAAAAAGAAATACAGAATTAAAAATTTATTACAGAGAACTTAAAACATATTTAAGCTTGGTGTAACAGCACATGCCTATAATCTCAGCACCGTAGGAGGATCCCAAGAACGAACATAGCCTGGGAAATTTAGCAACCCCATGCCTCAAAAAATAATATAAAATGGATGAGAATGTAACTCAGTGCAAAGGTTGTAGACTGAATCCTCAGAACTACAAAAAAAAATTTTTTTTAATTCTAAAAGCATATATAACACTAACATAATGAAGTACCACATACTTATCACTCAGCCCCAACACTACCAACAACAGATAATCTTTTTCTCTTTATCAGATTATTTTGAAGCAAACCTCAGGCACTACATCATTTTATCTGTAAACAAGTCCTTATCATAAAATATCCAGTTCAAATTCCAATTATCTAGTCAGGCATGGTGGCGTATGCCTGTAATCCCAGCAGTTAGGAGCCTGAGGCAGGAGGATTGCTGCTAGTTGAGGCCAGCTTGGGCTACAAAGTGAGTGCAGGGCCAGTCTGAACTGCATAGTGAAACCCTGTCTCAAAAAAGACAAAAAGCAAAACAAAACAAAAACCAAAAAACAAGAAAGAAAAACAGTATTACCTATATATGTATATCATAAAATTATAAAAATACGCATGAGAATGAGAAACACAGAATTCAGGATAGTGGTTACCTTCAGTAGTTGGTGGGGGAGGGAACAGTAAGGAGGTATGGGTAGCTTCAATTTTTTTTTTTTTTCAGTTGAAAAACAGGAATGTCTTTTTACTAAAAGATCTAGTGAACTGGGAGGTATACTTCTATGGCAGAGCATTCACTTAGCATGCACAAAGCCCTAGATTCAATCCCCAGCACCACCACCACCAAACAAACAAAAAAAGTGTTTCACATACCTGCAGCAATACAACTAGTCTTATTTCTAAAATTTTGTATTTTTCCTAGTATCCATATTCATAAATGCTATAAAAAGAAAAATACATGTGACTACCATAGATGTTAGGATATTAAAATATGGAAAATGAGATAAAATAATTATAAACAAGATAATAAACTCTGAAAGGAGAAGAGATAACGTAGACCTTGGTATCAGCAAAACAGATACAAACAAAATGAGTAACTATTGAAGGGATGGGGTATAGAATATTTTGAGGAATTACCACTAAGTGTCAGTCATCATAATAGGCTGAAGTTGATTATTATTTCATTATTTCATCACACTAATCCTATGGGTAACGTTTGCAAGGTAGCTTCAATTCTATCCCTAATTTTGTTTTGTTTTGTTTTGTTTTTTGTGTTACAAAGTACCAGACCAAGGGCCTTCACATTGAGCTGCATTCCTGGCCTTTGTTTTCTTTTTCCTAAAACAGGATCTCACTAAGTTACCAGGTTGCCTGGCTGGGATCCAACTTGTGATTCTATTTCAGGTTCCCAGAATGGTGGGATTACAACTGTGTCATGATGCCCAGCTTGTTTGGCTTCTTTCTGAGGGATCAGTAAATGGGGACTGAACCCAGAAGGCACTGAGCTTCATATCCTGCTCTTTTTAAATTTTATTCTGAGATAGGGATTGCTAAATTGCCCAGACTGTCCTTGAACTTATTATTCTTCTGCCTCTGTCTTCCAAGTAGATGGGATTACAGTTGTGCACCACTGTGCCTAGTTATGTTTTAATTATTAAAAAAGAACGATAGGGCCAGGTGGACATGGTAGTGCATGGCTATCATCCCAGCACTTGAGAGGCTGAGGCAGGAAAACTGCTTGAGTTGAAGGCCTGAGCTAAGTAGTGAGCTCAACGCAATCCTGCACGTTTACTAAGGTAGACCCTGTCTCAAAACAGAACAAAACAAGAGGTCTGGGACATAGGTCAGTGGCGTAAATGCCTGCCTGACAAGCACAAGGTCTTGAGTTCAATTCCTGATACAAAACAAAACAAAATAAGACTGGTGTTATAGTTCAGTGGGAGAGTGCTTGCCTGGCTTCAAGATGTCCTTGGTCAGAAACAAACACAACAACAGAAATGGGTATTCATTATTTTTTTACTTTTTTGTTTGCTGGTTTTTTGAGACAAGTTTCACTATGTAGCTTGGTCTTTAAACTCGTGGCAGTCTTTCTGCCTCAGCCTCCAAAGTGCCAGGATTACACAAATGTACCACCATGCCCAGTTTACTTCCTATTTTTATATGCTTAAAATGCTTACTAAAAATATTTTTAAGGTATTAAGTCAGTGAGAAAGATACAATGAATACACTCAAGTCTCAAATATCCTTCCCCTGTAAAATACTGACCCTCACAGTAAAACACCTCATAAATTGTTGCAAAAATTAAATGAAATCATAACATAAAGCATTTAGCACACTACAGGCACAATCTAAAAGATAAATAAGTGGTACCTATCATTATTTTATCCTACCCCAGTCACATTCCCTGAATCTTAAGCACAGGAATGGAAGGGAAAAAGTGCTAAAGTGATAAGGAACTTTCCCTAGACCAGTGATGGCAAATCTTTTACAGAGATGAGTGCCCAAACTGCAATCCAAAACCCACTTATCTGTTGCCAGGTACCAACAATGCAATTAAACCTGAATACTGAGGCTTTTAGTTTAAAAAAAAAAGCAATCACACATTAACATCTTTTGTCTTAAAAGAAAAACAAATAATATTCCTACCATAGGTTCACCACCACTGCACCTAGACCCTGCAGATTTAGAAATTGGCCAATATGCTCTATTTAAGCCAGTATTCAAGTAAGTAGTCACTTAACCCAGCATTCCACCATACTGTCTCTAATTAAAGACCAGACTGGACCAGATATGAATTACCAAGCAAATTCTGCAAACTAATGGTACTGAAGTATCCTGTATAAAAGCAATGGACTAAATTCCGGAGGCCTCAGCAACTCAGAAGTCTTTGAGCCACAATGTAGATGAAATACTCATCTGGAAAAAGGAGGATAAGTACTGCTAACTGGATCAAATAAAAATCAACCAAGGAGATATTTATGAAAGCACTGTAAACCTAAAAACCCTAAACTAATGAAAACTGATACTTCCTGTCTCGCAAGGAAGGAAACCTCTCAGATAAAATTGAAGCTCTGAAGTTCTCCAAAGCAGTTTTAGTTTACTTCTCTGCTATTATATCACCCACCTGCTTTTCTTGACACTTGCCTGGTAGGTTCTACTTTAAAAATGGGGACCCCTTTATTTTGAAGGGAGGTGTATTTTTCCCCATTGCCCAATTCTATTATAATTCTCCTCCCCATCCCTGTGTGACCCTATTCTGTCCTTCCACATCTCTCTCACCTGTCCACCCCCTTCTTCACACTTCAGTGTACCACCCCCTCTCTGTTCTCTAACCTCCTGGTTGCAACCTCAGAAACTGGTTCTCTATTTTTATCTTACCTCAGAAACCCTATTGCCTTAGAGCACAAAGCCTTTTTATTTAGTCCACTAAAACTGTACCACATCCTCTTTCAAGGCTCTAAAGTCAAAACCATTACCATGCTAGCTAGGTCCGTTAGCCACAACAGCAAGGATTATTCCCAAAGCACAGGATTTCTCATTGGCCGCTGATTTCCAACCTCTCCCAAGTACAATAAATATATGAAGCACACAGTTCAAATGGCTGTTACCACTCAGAAAAATAGGCCCAACTTTTTTTCTTTTTTTAACATCAAATTGAACTGAAATTATTTGTAAGAATTTTGCAATTCCCTTTGAGATAACTACTGTAGGGCGGAAAACTACAACGGGACTGGAAATTTCAGCTTTAGGTTAACATTTCACTACATCAGGGTAACAGAGACTCCCCTCCTACAACGGCATAGAGAGCACGTATCACTACGCTGCAACAACAGGTTTCTTTTTTTTAAAATGTTCTGGGTTTTTTTTAATTTTTAGACGGGTAAGCTAAGGCTTGGAGTACCTACGAAGCACACACAACAAAAAAACTGGAGTTCAGGTTAGGGCGGCCGGTGGGCAACTGAAATCACTTCTGGGGCCTCTTAGGAGCTCACTTTGGGGTGCCAACTATCTCCCCTCCACACCTTCTCGATGACCGGGAGGAAGGCGGGGGCCCAAGTCCTTGTCAAAGATAGAGCTCGGCCTCCTGCTGCTCCCCTTCAGAAACATGTCGGCCGCGAGGCGGCGCCACGCTCGGGCACTTGCCTGCTCCAAGACGAAAATTCCCGCCTCCCCGCAAAAGGTGGGAGAAGCGCGCGCTTCCTTCCCGCCCCTCCCCCCACCCCGGGAACGACACCAGCCCCTCGGCTGACCCCCGAGGGACCCCTCTCCTGAGGGACTCAGTCCCACCTCAGTCGACCCCGCGCAGCGCGGGCCACTCTCCCAGGGGTAGGTCATCTGTCCCTCACCGCCGGCGCACGACCCCGTTTCTCCCTAGCAACACCCTCCCGCCGGCGGGCTGGGGACTGTGGCATCTCCCACCCTCTTCCCACTAGGCAGAGACGGCGGATAGCACTCCCGGCCTCTCAATGACCAGTCTCCCTTTCCCTTTTCCTCAGCAGGGTGAGGGGCGTCGCTGGGCCGCCGACGTGGAGGAGGGGGGCAGGAACACTCCCCTCGCCACCACCTCAGGAGCGAGAACCAGCCCTTCTCCCACCAGAGCGAGGGCCTCCCTATCCCTCAACAAGGCTTTTGGGGCGCGCACCCCACTGGAGAAGCAACAGGCGCCCCCAACCCCCGCCCAGCCGACGAACGCCGACCGTGAGTCCCTCCCGCTTTTCACCTCCGGAAACCGGGCCAAAGCCTGGGCGAACGACTGCGCCTCACTCCGCCCCCTGCGCCATTTTATCGCCCCCTCCCCGACCTCCCCCACCCCCGAGGCTGCCGGGCCAACGCCAGGGGGAGGGCAGAGAGGCAATGATTGGCAAGAAACCTCCCCGCCCCTAAGGGAAAGGCGCCCAGCGCTGACGCTACAACCCCGCCCTTCGCTCCGCCCACTCTACCTGATGGCTCCGCCCCTTCCCTTTTCATCGACCCGCTCGGCTGTCCGTTGCTCCTGACTCTTTCCTAGCTACTGCTAGGCAAGCTCTAGACTGAGTAAGCCGAGTGACGAGTTCAGCTGATGCAACCTGACGGGACTCGCGTGACAGTTCCCGGCACGCGGCGGCGGCGGCGACAGAGGAAGGGGCGCAGGTGCCGGTCGAGTGCGGGAAACAGAGGTGACGGAACCATGGGGGATGCTCCCAGCCCGGAAGAAAAACTACAGCTTATCACCCGGAACTTGCAGGTTGGGCCTCAGGGTTGGAATGTGCAGTCGGGAACTGAGAGCCGTGGGTCCAGTGGTCCTACCCGGTCCTGCCGGGGACTCTGCACCGGGACAATTCTGAAGAGATCGTAGTTTTCACTGTTGTTCGGTCAAGCAGCATTTCCCTAGATGCAGAAGTCACAGAGGGCTCCCCTCTTGTGTGCAATTACCTCGTGTCGGAGCCAGGCTTTGGGTCCAGGATTTCTACTTTACTTGTATGCTAGGTGCGGTGTTCGGGGATGGGTCAGGGCCTGCCCTCCCAAAGTTGATCTGGAGATGATCAGAGGTTAAAAATGACCCAGGGCCCAAATCATTTCCGTTAAAGTTACGTACTGGAAGTTACTATACGTGAAAGGACATGGAGGAGGGGGAAGGATTCCCATGAGGAAGTAACCGCTAAACTGCTTCTTGAAGGATATGGATTATCCCTTCACTCTATATATCTTCCGAACTGCTGGAGTTGGAATTAACCAGTAAAAAATGGGAACATGGGCGCGTAGGGTAGGGGTAGGGGTTTCAGATAAAAGAGTATTGAATTTTGTTAAGATGCAGAAGGGAGGGAAAAAAATTATGGTTGAAAGAAATGGATGTTTTGACTGGGGTAAACAGACTGCTGATAAGACACTTAATATTTGTATTATTCTTTCCTTCGCCTTCCTTCAGGCCTCTGACTTGTCATGTTTTTGAGCATTTAAATTTAAATAACAAAAGAGGTGATCAGAGACCAAGTCCTGAGGGCCTTTGTAGGCTTTATTCCACTAGCCCAATTTAGAACTGGGTGTAGCCTTGTGTGGTAGCACATTCCTGTAATACCAGTGCTCTGGGAGGCTGAGGATTGCAGGAGGATTGCAAATTTGAGCCCAACCTAGCAACTCAATGATTTAAGGAGACTCTATCTCAAAATAATAAAGGAATGGGGATGTAGCTCAGAGCAAAGACCCTGGATTCAACTTGTAATACTATTTTTTTTTAACTGTTTTCAGTGTGCAATTCAGTATTCACACAATTGTGCATCCACAATCACTTTCCGATTCCAGGGTATTTTCATTCTCCACCAAAAACTCGTACCATTAGCAGTCAGTGCCCATTACTTTACAGCCAGCCCTAAGAAAACACTAATTAGTTTCTGTCTCTATGTATTTATTTCCTTATTCTAGACATTTCATAAAACTGGAATCATCAATATGTGCCCTTTTGTGTCTGACTTCTTTCACTTAGCATGTTTTTTTTTCAAGGTTTGTCCACATTGTACATATCAGAACTTCCTTCTTTCTATGGCTGAGTAATGTTCCAGTGTACCAATATACCACATTGTGTTTTATCTCTTCATCAACTGATAGACATATAAGTTATTCCATTCTTGTCTTGATATTTTTTCGTGGTGTAGTTTTAGGGATTGAACCCGTGCTAGGCAAGCATTCTAACACTAAAGCTACATTCCAGCCACTTTTACTTCTTTTATACAGGATCTTGTTGCTAAGTTGATCAACATGAGATTTTTTACTTGCTTTCTCTTGGCCAGATTCTTTGTTTCTTAGCCTTTCTCCATAATATAGTACTTGCTGGAGACATGCTATGCATATGGTATGGAATTCGCTTACTCCGGTTTTGGAGGCTAAGTGATACGAACTTTCTTGAGTTTTGAGAACCTCTAAGTGTCCAGATAATAAGGAGCTGTGGAGAATGCAAAATCAGTCACCAGCAGACTTGGAGCACAGAATTTCAAGTCCTGCTAATTAGGCAACAGAAACAGTTTTTGCTTGTGATACTTTTTATGGGGGGAAGGGTTGAAATGGTCTCACTGTGTAATTGAGGCTGGAGGATTAAAGCGCTTTAATCCTCCTGCCTCAGCCTCCTGAGTGCTGGGATTACAGGCCAGGACCACCACTCTTGGATACCTTTTTTTTTTTTTTTTTTTGGTACCTGTGATCGAACTCATAACCTCGCACTCACCAGGCAGGTGCTTACTCCACTGAGCTGAATCCCCAGCTCTATAATTTAAAAAAAAATCATCACTTGAAGAAAATACTTTTATCTTTTACTTTAAATTTAAATAATGAAAGAGAGGTAAACTGGGTATGGTGGTGCACTTCTGTAATCCCAGCACTCAGGAGGTGAGGCAGGAGGATCATTGTGAGTTTAAGACCAGCCTGGGTTACAGAGTGAGCTCTAGGCCAGCCTGAACTGCATACTGTATAGTGAAACCCTGTCTCAAAAAGACTAGAGAGAAAGAGAGAGAGAGAGAGAGGTAAGCAGACACTAAGTCATGAGTGCCCTTACAGGCTTTATTCCATGAGCCCAATCTAAAACTTGGCTTAAACAAGCATGGTGAAAATACTTTTATCAGGAGCATCCTGGTCTAATTAGATAATTCCAACATTATCTCTGGGAAAAAGGAAATTAGTTTTAAACCAGGCCTGCCATGGTGGTACACACTGTAGTTCCAGCTACTCAAGAGGCTGAGGCAGAAAAATCACCCTAGCCAGAAGTTTGAGACAACACACTAGAGGAAGCTGGGCAATAAAGCCAGGGCTTCTCAAAAAACTAAACAAAGATTTTAAACAAGTGAATAAGTTAACCTGTTTTTGAGGTTTAAAGAAGATCCCTCTGGCTGTCTTTTGGAACATGGATTAGAAAGAGCAAGGGTAGATATCACATATTTGTTAAGAGACTATTTTAATAACGTAGTGTGTTCTCATGGTGATCTGGATTAGGGTGGTGATACAGAGACAGAAATAGAAAAGTATTTAGGAACTGTTCTGGAGTAATTAAAGCAATTTGCTGAATACCGTGTAATGACCTAGGAGTGAAATTATAAATGAAAAAGATGATTGGGATATGAAGTAGGAAGGCAAGAACATAAGTTTAATTTTGAAAGCGTTGGGTTGTTTTTTTGTTTTTTGAGACAGGGCCTTGCTATATAGTTTACACTGGCCTCGAACTCAAGGTGATCTTGGGGCTGGAGATTTAGCTCAGCGGTGTAAACACCTGCCTGGCAAGCATGAGGTCGTGAGTTCGATCCCCAGTACAAAAAAAAAAAAAAAAAACAACCTCATGGTGATCTTTCTGCCTCAGCCTCCCAAGTGTTGGGATTATAGGCATGTGCCACTGTGCCCAGCCCAATGTGTTGGGTATGAAGTATTAGGTTGATAATAAGTACATGATTCTATATACAGATGTGAGTAGGAGATTTGAGAATTAGTAGCTCATGAGTAATAATTAAAGCAAATGATAAGTAGGGAAAATGTTCAATAAAAAAGACTAAAGCCCTAAAGTTTGCTAATATTTAATGATTAGGAAGAAGAATAGCAACATCAGTACATCAGTGAAACCTAAGCTGTCAGAGAAGAGGGAAACTAAGAATAAAATAAGGAAACCAAAAAAAGAAGAGAGTTTCTGGGAGGAAATGATGACTAAAACATGTTTGTTTAAGGACTGTGGCTGTATCTTGGTGGAAGAGCATTTGTCCAGCATGTAGAAAGGCTTGAATTTAGAGCCAGGGATATAGTTCAGCAGGATAGCATCTGCCTGGCAAGCATGAGGTTACGAGTTCGATTGTCAGTACCAAAAAAAAAAAAAAGCCTTGAATTCAGTCTCTGGCAACACACACACAGTATTCATTCAAGTTAGACTCTGATCTTCACAAGAATAAGGATTGTATGGTGTGGCACTTAGAGGGAACGAGAAGTGCAGGAGTGGAGGGAGACCAGAAGAAAGGAGAAAGTTGGTGATGAAAGGAAGGAAAGTGGGTTAGATGTAACTAGAGGCTAGGATTCTGGTAGGGATATGCCCCTGTCTCCTTCCATCTGTGTCACTTCACAGGAGGGGCACCAACCAGTGTTCTTGTGGGTTGGTGCTCAGTACTGAGAACATGGCTGGCCCTCCCTGCTGGCTCTGAGCCTGGATCCCTCTGACACATGGCTTTCTTTTCCTTGTCATAAGATATAAAGGGGGCACACCAGCATTAATTCACCTTTTCTGCTTTCACAACAGGAGGTTCTAGGAGAAGAGAAACTAAAGGAGATACTAAAGGAGCGGGAACTTAAAATTTACTGGGGAACGGCAACCACAGGCAGGCCACATGTGGCTTACTTTGTGCCCATGTCCAAGATTGCTGACTTCTTGAAGGCTGGATGTGAGGTAAGACCTCATGGTAATAACCAAGCATTAGAGAAAGACAAAAAGAAAACTTGAACAAGGGTGGGCCAGGGGTGTGAGAAGCTATGGGAAAAGAGGTATGGTTTAATGGTACTAGAACAAATTGCATCTTGGTGGTCTCTTGTCCCTTATATACAGGTAACCATTCTATTTGCGGACCTTCATGCATATCTGGATAACATGAAAGCCCCATGGGAACTTCTAGAACTCAGAACCAGTTTCTATGAGAACGTGATCAAAGCAATGTTGGAGAGCATTGGCGTGCCCTTGGAAAAGCTCAGGTTCATCAAAGGCACTGATTACCAGCTCAGCAAGTAGGTGCTTGATCTTCTACCACCCTTCTCCTGAATCTGGTGCTTCTATCTAATGAAGGCTTGTGGAGTTCAGGCACTCTAAATTTGGATTACAAGCTGTTCGGCACTATCTGTTGAGAACAAAAATGTATACCATTTGTGTTTGTTTGTTTGTTTGTTTTGCTTTTGATACTAGGAACCTAACTCAGGACCTCGCACTTGCCAGGCAGATGCTGTGCCACTGATCTATATCCCTGGCCATCCCTTTGTTCTTTAATTCATCTGCCAAAAGCAACTGTCTAGTAATTGCCCAGGTACGGTTTTATTTGCCAGAGATATATAAAGGGTGTTTAAAAAAAATATAGTGAATGTTTAATTTTGAAAATTGTAGCTGGGCATGGTGAAAGACCCCTGTAATTCCAGCACTTGAGAGGCTGAGACAAGAGGATTGCTGGGAGTTGAAGGCCAGCCTGGGCTGCATTGTGAGTTGAAGACCAGCCTAAACTATGTAATCAAATCTTGTCACAAAAAAAAAAAAAAAAAACCACCGAAAAAACAATTGTATTGCAGTAAAAGCACATTGCCAGTAATCCCCCTCAAAATGCCCCTCCTCACTTTGAATACCTTTATCCATCATTCTTGCCACTTGCTTAAGCAGTTCTGTAAATCCTCTTTCATGAGTGTCTTCAAAATGAATTTGATCAAAAGTGGAGTGAATGCTGCTTCCTAGAAAGGCAGAGTCAAAAAAATATTAGTGTACCCTCATTCACCTTCTTTGCCAGATCTGACACTGTGCAACTTGTGGCTCTTCCCCCAAATCATAATATTTGACCAGAATGACAATAAATATTTTTAATCAGTTCAAGACATTGAGGCAGCCATGATAATACTGATAAAGCACTTATAGAATGATTTCAGAATGTGACAAGGAGAATAGGATAAGTGGTCAAAATGAGGGATTAATAGCAATGTGTCTTTTACTACAGTAATTTTTAAAAATCTTTTAAACACCCTCTATTTCTTTTATTACACCTCATACGTATAACCAAGACAAAAGCTTTTGGCCTTGCATGTGGTGAATGATCCAGCCTCCTTTTCTCTTTTGCCCTCAGAAAGTAATGATAAAAGAAATTTGAAAGACATTTCTTACCTCCTCAGCAGTTTGTTTGAAGGGGAAGGCACTGTGAATTGAACTCAGGACCTTGAGATTGCCAGGCAGGCACTTGTGCTACTGAGCTATATTCTTGGTCCATAATTGTTTATTTTTGTTTATTTATTTTATTTTATTTTATTTTTGAGTAGAAGTTCTCTTTTATTTTCTTGGTACCAGGGATTGAACTCACAACCTTGCCCTTGCCAGGCAGGTGCTTATGCTGCTGAGCTAAATCCCTGGCCATAATTGTTTATTTTTTGGGTTTGTTTGTTTGTTCGTTTTCTTGAACAATTTTTATTGCTTTCCTCACTCCCCAACCCCCACCACCCCTGTGCTAGGACAGAAACCAAGGACCTTGTAGATACAGAATGATTTTGGATTTTGGCAAAGGCAAGCACACTACCTGTGAGGCATACCCAAGTCCCTGTACACCAACTTTGTATTTGTTATTTGAGTAATCCCACATGCTGCCTCATAGTCTCCACGCTTAAAAAGTGTTTTAACTTTTCAAATAAACCTTCATAACCTACATACTATATGTTACTCTCCTAGTCACTATTTTTGTTTGTTTGTTGGGGTGTTTTTTTGTTTCTTTATTTGTTTGATTTGGGTTTTGGAGGGGTTGTTTTGTTTTTATTTTTTGCTTTTTTTGTTTTGTATTATTTTGTTTTTTGAGACAGGGTCTTGCTATATAAGCTTAGCCTGATCTTGAACTCACTATGTAATCTAGGCTGGCCTTGAACTTGGGGAGGTCCTCCTACCTCAGCTTCCCTAGTGCTGAGATTACTCTCCTAGTTACTTTTGCATTGAAATCCTCAGAACAACTTTTTAAAGCAAGCATTCTTCTATCATATCTTATGGATAAGAAAATATTCAAAATTTCCCAAGTTTATGCATCTAATAAGTAAATAAGTTAGCTTATGAGCCCAGATCTCTCAATTACTAGTAATTTTTCTTTTTACTTCATTAATTATGGTGGGTTTTGTTGTTTTTGTTTTGTTTTGTTTTTTGTACTGGGAGTGAACTCACAAACTTCACGCTTGCCAAGCAGGAGCTTATGCCACTGAGGTAAATCCCCAGCCCACAAATATAGTTTCTTTTACTGTTTCCTTTTTTGGAAGTTTAGTGTTTGATGAGGTTGTTTTTGATCATCTACCACCATCCCCACTGAAATCCTGGGTCTTACAGGTGTTAGGCAAGCGCTCTCATTGATGTTCTACATGTCATCCCAAGGCCTTTATGATTTTTTTGTTTTTGAAACAGGATCTTGCTAAGTTATCTAGGCTACCTTTTTTTTTTTTTTTTTTTTGCGGTACCGGCGATCGAACTCACAATCTTGCGCTTGCCAGGCAGGCGCTTATGCCACTGAGCTAAATCCCCGGCATCTAGGCTACCTTTCAATTCATAATCCCTTTGCCTTAGTCTCCCAAATACCTGGGATACAGGCATGCACCAATATACCCAGCTCAACATTTACACTCTTAAATAAAATATACAAACATCTTTATATAAAGAAACTTTTAAGCATACAGCCTTTGTCGAATGCCTTAGAGTTCATTCATTTTTGTATTTAATCTACAAAATTATGTAGATGATGAACATTATAGATGTTTATGCAGCCACTATTATATGGTAACGCATTGTTTGGCTGATGTGTTCTTCTCTCAACCCAGAAAGAATTAAGAGACAGATGAGCAAAAGCATTTATTAGAGAGTAGAAGTAGAAAGCTGCCAATACCAGGAGAACCTGAGCAGATTGCCATGAGGTCTTTATCTAAGGATTTTTGTACACAAAAATGACTACATCTCAGATCACTCTGGGCCACATTGAGGTCAGTCTATGGAGTTAGAAGCAGGAAAATTTGACTTGGAAACATGCATACAGGAACTCAGATACGTAGCAAGCATACTTGTGCAAGCACTGTTTATAACTTTTCTAAAATCATCATCACAAACAAAAAAGCACTCTTCGGAAAGGTATGAATGGAGACTTGCTGGTACTGTTTATCTATCATCTTGTTTTTATCATATTCTTGGACAGGAGGATCCTGCTAATCTAACATGGGACTGTTGTTTATTGGGCCACCAGAGCCCTGGCCTTGGCCATTGTGTTCCCACCCTGGGGCCTGGTTTTTTGTTAGCTTCAGTCCCAGGCTTCATCTTATCTTGTCCTTCACTGGGTCATCCTGACTCCCTCTGGACTTGACTTTTCCCCGGCTGCCTGTTCTGTCTACTGAATTTCCTCTGCCTAGAACACTCCCCTAGTGGGCCAGCAACATTCTGGAAAGTCTTCTCACCTTCCCACAGGACCCTGCTGACCCTCAACATTTGCTAATACACATTGTATTTTATCAGAACTGATTGTTTAAATCACTATTGTTTGCATCATTTCAGGGCAAAAGGTAACTATTAAGTTAAGATAACTGAATTAAGTTAAGGTAACTAAGCTTTAAGAAAAAGAAACCTAAGCCCAAACATACATATGCAGAGGGCTCCTGGTTCATCTCCTCCAGGTCATCTGCCCCCTCCCTGTTTCAGTAAACTGCATTCTACATACTTGGTTTATACAAGTAAACTAAAATACAAGGCTCTATCCTATGGTAAACAGTTAAGTTTTATATGCTTGAGTGTGAGCGTGTGTGTGTGTGTGTGTGTGTGTGTGTGTGTGTGTGTGTGTGATGGTGGCAGGTACTATAAAAGTAGGGGGCAGGGAGAAAATGTTTTCAGACAGTAGGAGTTGGTATTTAAAGAGAATGTTAGGGAAAACATCTCTGATAAGATTACTAGGCTGAAAGCTGGGTGTGGTGGTACAGGCCTGTAATCCCAGACTCAAAGGGGCTGAGGCAGAGCAGCATAAATTCAAGCCCAGCCTGGTCAACTCAGTGACTTCTAAGTATGTATTGAGTTCTTAATGTATGCCAGACCTGTTCTAGGCACTGCTGTTATAACTGAATAACACAGCCAAAGTTATTCTTTTCCTAGAACTTAGCAGCATTCAGAGTATGGAAAAAGGGATAAATAAATAAAGCTGTCTTGCTTCAGGTCACTTGACCTTTCTTTTATATACAAAAGTGACTTTAAAGACAGATGACTTTGTAATGAGTGCTTGGCTATGCTTCTTTCAAACCACAGCAATGTTAGATAAAAGGAGATAGCAAGGTTCAAAAAAATTTGAATATTTCTATGGGAAAGAACATATCTGATATGTAATTTGATAAGTTGGGCTAACATTAGAGATCTGCTGGGTTCCATTCTGGAAGGGAGCAGTAGAGGTAAGCCAGGCTTACTGCTAAAAGAGAACAAATAGAGCTTTTCCCCTTTCCTCATCTCAAGGAAGGTAGAGCCAGAGAGTAGAGGCCCTACTGGCAACTCATCTGGATAGGTCTTAAGGACTTTTATCAAACTTCAGTTTATAGAAACCTCTAGAATGTTTGCACCCCAAATTTTGAACCACTCCCCAACCACTTCTGCAGTATATCCCCAATACTACCAAAATGAAATAAGCTCTAAAATACCAAGAAATAACATCCACTTGTTTAAAAAAAAAAAAAAGAAAAGAAAAGAAAGGCCAGACAGAATGGTGTATGTCTGTAATCCCAGCTACTCAGAAGGCAGCAGCAGGATTGCAAGTTAGAGGCCAACTTGGGCAATTTAGCAAGACCCTAGAATAGAAGAGAGTACTGAGGATGTGGCTCAGTGGTAGAATGTTTATGAAGGGTGCACCTTTGAGTTGCGTATATAGGTTGATTGGTAGAGCACTTACCTAGCATACACGAGGCCCTGGATTTGATCACAGCAACATGTACAAAAGGACTTTGCAAGACAGAGATGGAAATGAAATATAGACATATAGAAGTAAAAAGAATCATTTAGAAACCTTGGAAGGATCAATTCCAGACATGGGGGGAGTGAGGACAAATCTTGAACATTGTTAAAGAAAAAAATATAACAGGGCTGGTGGCGCACACCTGTAATCTCAGCACTTGGGAGACTGGGGTAGGAGGATCTCCACAAGGCCATCCAGGAATACATAGCAAGACCCTACCTCAAAAACAAAAAGAGGGGCTGGGGATTTAGCTCAGTGGCATAAGCACCTGCCTAGCAAGCTCGGGGTTATGATTTGATCTCTGGTACCCAAAAAAAAAAAGAGAGAGAGAGAGAATACTAAGAAATTCATCTAGAGTGCAGCTCAGCAAGATGGACAGAACAAATACATAAAAGTAGTTGAAATATAGATAAGGACTTTTGTTACCAGCAAAGTACTGTAACCTACCTTCCTGTTGAAGACAACTAAAAATGCTACATAAAATATTTCTGACTGAAACCTATCAATGATTTAACAAGCTAGTAAAGGTTACTCAGTGGCCAAGAGACAAAGTGATTATGGGAATACAAAGAGATACTTAATTCAATTAAACTAATATATAGAGAACCCTTCATATCCACAAATTCAGCCAAACTCAGATCAAAAATACTTTTTTAAAAAAATTGTATTGTAATTGGGCATGATGGTACACACTATAATCCTAGCAACCTAAGAGCTAAAGCTAGTTCAAAGCCAGCCTGGGCATCTTAGTGAGACCCTGCCTCAAAATAAAAAGAACCGGATATAGCTCAGTGGTAGAGTTTTTGCCTAATACAGGCTGAATCCACAGTACTACCACTAGAAGTATTTGCATCTGTATTGAACCTCAGCACCTGCAGGGGATTGGTTTCAGAAATTCCTGTGGTTACCAAAATCTGTAGATGCTTAAGTTCCTTGTATTAAATGGTATAGTATTTATATATAACCTAGGCCAGTGATGGCGAACCTTTTAAAGATGAGTGCCAAACTGCAATCCAAAACCCACTTACTTATTGTGAAGTTCCAGTACTGCAATTAAATCTGAATGCTGAGGTTTTACTGTAGAAAAAATAGCTTCTACATTAACATCTTTTGTCTCAGAAGAAAAACAAATAACACATGCCATAGGTTTGCCAGCACTGACCTAGGCAAATCCACCCATATACTTTAATCCTCTCATGGTTGCTTATAAAACCTAATACAATGTAAAGGCTATTTAAATAGTTCTTGTAGTATATTATTTTGGGAACAATAAGGAAGTGTACATTTCAGAGCAATTGGAAATTTTTTTCTAAATATTTTTTAATGTGGTTGATTGAATCCACAGATGCAAGACACACAGATGTGAAGGGCTGACTCTATTAAATATAAGTAATCTAGAGATGATTTAAACTGTAGACTGTATATAGGTTTTTATTTCAGTGATGAACTTGAGCATCTGTGACTTTTCATATCCACAGGAGTCCAAGGGGCCAATCCCCTGGAGCTATCAAGAGATGACTATACCTTAAAATAACTGTTAAAATTAAAAATTTAGTGGCACTGGGGTATAGCTTAGTGATAGAACATGTGCTTGACAGATGCAAGGCCCTAGGTTCAATCCCTGACACTCCCTATAAAAGAAAAGGATTAATATCCCATATTATATTTCACAAATTACAGAATCAATTGTTTCTTAAAAGTCAATCTAGTAAAAAAAAAAAACAAAAAAAAAACCGAAGACTTAAACTAGGTCCAGTATTCTCAGAAACAACCCAGATGACTGGTAAGCATATGGAAAGAATAATAACTTCCTTGGTTTTTATTCAAAGAAATACAGATTAAAGCCATGGTAAAAAACCATTCCATGCTCATCAAATTAGCAGATTTAAAATACTGACAAAATAATAACATTGATAAAAATCACTTTAGTTTGGGCCGGGGATTTAGCTTAGTGGCATTCAGTGCCTGCCTGGCAAGTGCAAGGTCCTGAGTTCAATTCCCAGTACCCCCCCCCAAAATCATTTAGTTTGATAAAAACCATTTTCATTTGATATTATCTAATAAACTTCAAGATGTAAATTCTCTATAATCTGGAAATTCTAGAGCAGATATATAGATTACACATGTATATTATGGTAAACATTTAAGAATATAACGTGCTTGCTTCGGCAGCACATATACTAAAAAAAAAATATAACACATTGTTTAGAATTCTAAACATAATACAAAATTGGAAAAAAGCCAGGTATAGTGGCTCACACCCATTATCCCAGCTACCCAGGAGGCTGAAGCAGGAGGATTGCAAGTTCAGGACCAGTCTAGACAGTTTAAGCCAGGGAACAATTTAATGCTCAGGAGCCTGTAATTTCAACCTCCAGTACTGCTTACCAGGCCTAGGAATGTAACTCAGTGGTGGAGGGCTTGCCTACTATCTATGAGGCCCTGGGTTCAGTCACCAGCACCACACACAAAACAGACAGTAAGCACCATGTTGAGGGTAGTAGTTATTCTGAAGAAATAAGAGAGTTGGGTGGGATCATGAAAGGGCACTCAGAAACTTCAGGAGTAATTGTTAGGTCCTTTTTTTATAAACTTGGTGATGAGTACAATTTTTAAAGGCATGGCAGATAGATTGAGAAATTCTGGTGTTTAGGATGCATTCCCAAAGAAGAAAATAGAAGGGAATGGCAGAGAAGCAATACATCAAAGGGTAATAGAACTTTTTTTTTTTTTTTTTTTGAAACAAGATTTCTCCGTGTACTTCAGACTGGCTGTAAACTCACTATGTAGCCCAGGCTGAGCTCGAACTCATAGCAAGTCTACTGCCTCAGCCTCCCAAGAAGTGGGATTACAGGTATGCACCACCACACCTAGCAGAACATGTTTTTAAGCAGCAAAGAAAATTACTAAAGTTTTTTTTGTTTTTTTGTTTTTGTCTTTGAGACAGGGACTCTCTATGCAGTTCAGGCTGGCCTTTAGCTCGCAACAATCTGAGTGCTGGGATTACAGGCGTGAGCCACCACACCCAGCTTAAAGTTGTCTTTTAAAAGGAAAAATAAAAAATATTATTTTAGATGAGCAATAGATCACTCACATTTTAGAAGCTACTAAGTAGTGTTCTCTTGAATGTCTTAAGATCAGGGAAGTGATTACCCTGGGAAACTGAGGCCCAGTCTCACAGCTGCTCCCTCCTCCTTTCCTCTTCAGAGAGTACACGCTGGATGTGTACAGACTGTCCTCCATGGTCACACAACACGATGCCAAGAAGGCTGGAGCCGAGGTTGTAAAGCAAGTGGAGCACCCTTTGCTGAGTGGTCTGTTGTACCCTGGACTGCAGGTACTCAAGAGATGGAGGAGACCCAGTTACCTCTCTGCTCTAATTCCAACTGCAGGACACCAACCTCTCAACACCAGCTAAATTGGTGCTTTTGCCATTCTCTTCCCCAAACTAGGCTTTCTTCTGTCTCCCCTCTTTTTTCTCCTCCCTACCTTCCTGGAATGCTCTTTTACTTGATTGTAAGTTCTTCCATCTGTTCTTCAAGACATTGCTCATCTCACACATCTTTATGTTGCATATAACCTTTTTGTTTTTGTTTGGGTTTTTTAGACAGTGTTTCATCAAAGGCCTCAGATTTGCTATTATAGCTTAGGTTGGCCTTGAACTTGGAACCTGCCTGCCTCAGCTTCCTGAGTGCAGGGATTATAGCCATGTAGCACTGTGCCCTGCTAATCATAATCTGTTAATTGAAAAAAAATAAAATGAAAATAAATTGATGTGTGAAAATAAATTTTAGCTATGATCCTATTTTGCATTAAACAAAACAATCGCATCACGTTTCATGGAGATTTGTATTTGTACAGGCAAGGACAAAGACAGAAAAATACAAAGCAAGCTGTTGATTCCAGTTACCTCAGGAAGGTGAAATATAAATGTGGATACATTAAACTTTTTTTTTACATCTCTATTATGTTTGCTATAAAAAAAAATCTCCCCTTGCCACCTCAGAGATCTTTGCCAACGTTACAGCTGGAAACATTCTAGATCTGTACTATGCAATGTGTTAGTCCCTAGCCTTAGGTATATGAGACTATTCAAAGGAATTAAGGCTTTAGTTGAGTGAGGTGGTATTAGCTATTAGAGAGACTGAGGCAGGAGGATTATTTGAGCCCAGGAGGATGAGGACAGCTTGGGCAACATATCAACACCCAGGCTCCAAAAAAAGTTAAACATTTAGTCTTTCAGTCACATTGAAGCTATATTTTAAGTTCTTTGTAGCCACACATACATAGCTGGTGACTGTTATCTCAGGTAGCACAGATATACAACATATTCATCATCACTGAAAGGTCCATTGGACAGTGCTAATTTATTTGTTCAGTCTTCTCTATTCTCCATCTTTTTCCTCTTCTCTCTCCCCATCCTCAGCCAATATGCATTAAATTTTATCAGTTCTTCTTAAATTTCTTCTTGTTCCACATCTCCACTGCCTTGATTCATTGATATGTTTCAATTAGATTCTCAGAAAAGTCTTCTAGTAATGTTATCTCCAACTATAGGCCTCTAGTTCATGTCCTGCTAGTATCATCAATGTGATCTTTCTGCAGTGCTGGTTATGTTTCTCCATACCTTGAAACTTTTCACTAACCAGGATGACATGAAGCACCCTACCATTGACACTTTATAGTCCTTACCTACTTTTCTTTTCTTTCTTTTTTTTTCTCTTACCTCCTTTTCTAACCTCTTCACTCACTATTTCCATATCCCTTGAAGTTTGTGCTTTTACAGACTAAATCACTCATAATTTCCTTAAACATTTCATACCTCTATGCCTTCTCACATTCTGTTTCCTCTTCATGGTCAAAAACATCTATGTGTTCTTTAAACCAAGCTCAGCCCACAGGCTAATTCTAGGAAGCCTTTTGCCACAACCATCTCAGTAGAGAGGTAATTGCGTCTTCTTTCATGTTGCCACTGTTCCTTACACAAACATCCAGGGTAGCCCTTAGCACACTATGCTAAAATGATCTGTTTACATGGCTCTCCCCAACTAGGTTATTGGGCTTCTTGAAGGGAGACCCTGGGTCTGATTCATTTCTGTATCTGCTGGGCTGGCAACAGGCCTAGCATGTAGTAACTAGCACTGTTGCTTTCATAGTTCAGTTGTACCTTTTTCTCAGCTCTGGCAGAATGGACTTACCTTTCTTGTGTGTGCCATGGGTCAACCCAGAGCCTTATACATGTGAAGCACACACAATACCACTGAGCTATACCTGCAGCCTCAGGACTTTGTGCTGCTCATTTGACCTGTGTCACAATGTGTTCGGAGTGGTACCTTTGACATGACTGTGGTTTATCTCTTCCTTCTTCCTTTCCTCCATACTAGATTGGGAGCATCCTGAGAGCAAAGATTACTTTTCATGTTTTTATCCCATAACATCCTCATGGAATAATGTTTACTACAGGTACCCAGCAGCTGTTTATGCAGCTGCTGAAGCTAAAAAACAGTGGCTCAATGCTGTTTATTTTCTTCCTGGTTCTCACATCTGAAAAATCTAGAATTTGACAGTTTCTGAAATCTCAGACATATGGAACATTATAGCAGATTGTTATTCTTATGTGTTTCTCTCCACAGGCTTTGGATGAAGAGTATTTAAAAGTGGATGCCCAATTTGGAGGTATTGATCAGAGAAAGATATTCACCTTCTCTGAGAAGGTTAGTATCCTCTCTTTCCTGTCTGTTTTCATTGAGCCTCAGAGATAGGCACCTAAATATTTTGAACTACAATGTACCAGTCCCACCATTCATAATCATACTGTATGGTAGGTAGTATTTTCCTTGTTCTGCAGATGACAAGAATGATAATAGAAGAAAACAGAAGTTTTCTGATATCTTACAGTTAGTAACTGAGCCAGATTACTACCCAAATATGCCTTAAAAGCCCATGTACTGGTTTCCGGAGAAAGCCAATCTGTTACCTGTTGGATTTGCTTCCTTTCTAGTAGCTCAGTTTTCCAGGGAAAGTCACTACTAGCCAGAACTACTGTTCTTCCCCAGAGCATTTGGTCTACACTGTCCTGTGTCTTACGTAAACTGCTTATCTCTGAGATAAAGTTTTATAGGGTTGAGCAGAAAATCAGTAGAAACCTGTAATAGTTCTTTTTTAGGAAAGAATTTGAGTATATTGAAAATGGCTCTTGAGAAGTGTTTGCTTCTCAAAACTTCATACTGGTAAGGGTGTAGAGAAAACACTAGTGGGAGAAATGTGAATTCTGGGAAGGTATTTTAGCAACTCAAAATGTTTTATCCTTTGACTTTAATTCTTTTTTTTAGGAATTTGTTAAAAGAAAAGAAAAAAATACAATTAGGGTTATATATATATACTAGTACTTAATATACTAGTACATTTTCAATTTAAAGCAAAAATCTGGAAATAAATATAGCCAGTGGCAAGGGATTGATTAGATAAATTATGAAAAAATCCTCACAAGGCTGGGGATATATATATATATAGTTTAGCAGCACAGCACCTGCCTAGCAAGTGCAAGGTCATGAGTTCAATCCCCAGTACCAAAAAAAAAGAAAGAAAAAAGAAACAAACAAAGAAATCCTCACAGTGAAATATACACTAGTACCTTGTGGTGGTTTGGGGATAGATTTAATAAATAGGAAAATGCTTAGAAATTTTTTATTAATTATTTCTTATTTTATCTACTCCATTAACTTTTGGTTGAACATTCTTTTATTATACTATCAAACATTCAATTTATAGCTTGTTTTTGTGTGACTCATGAGTTGAAAATTTGTTTTAGATTTTCAACCATTTTGTTTTGTTTTGTCTTTTTGAGATAGGGTCTCCTTACGCAGTTCAGGCTGGCCTTGAGCTCACTTTGTAGCCCCGGCTGTTCCTGAACTTGCAACAGTCCTCCTGTTTCAGCCTCCCAAATGCTGGAATTACAGGCATGTGCCATCATGCCCAGCTACATTTTTAAGACACAATATAAATGGTGAGCAAGCCGGGCATGGTGGTACACATCTATCATCCCAGAACTCTGGCAAGCTGAAGCAAGAGAAAAATTCAAGCCCAACCTGGGCAATTCAGCAAGACTATCAAAATAAAAAAGTTGGAGGTGAGAGAGATGGGAATATAGCTCAGAATGAAGATCCTGGGTTCAGTCCCCAGTATAACAACAAAAGTAAGGCATATTTGGCAATAAAGACCACTGTGGTCCGTAACACTTAAAATCTTTATTATCTGGTCATTTACAAGAAATATTTATCCTCTCGTACCCTAGAGATTACAGCACATATCTTTGTAATATTATGATTAAAATTAGGTATTTTTACCATTTCTTCACAATGCAAGAACCCATGTGATTTATTCTTTATCTCCCTCTGTCCTTTGTGGTTTTGTCATATATTTTGCTTTTCAAAGATATTTTAGATTCCAAAGACATTGTAGTTATCTTTTAAACATCAATTTCCATGTATATTTATCCCTACTTGCTCTTACTGGTACTGGTAATTTCTTCCTATGGTTTTGTGTTTCCATGTGAGTTTTCCATGTGAGTTAATTTTCTTTACAACCTAAGGACTTTCCCCCGCTTTAGTATTTTGCATTAATAATGCAGGTTTAGGGGCAGTGAATTTATTCAGCTTTCTTTTGTCTGAAAATAGCTTTCTCTTTCTATCACTGGGTATAAAATTGTAAGTTTGCAGTCATTTATCATTCTCTGCTTTCCTTTTACTTTATTTTCTGTGGTGCCAAGGGTTGAACACCCAGCTTCTTATGTGTGCTAGGCACATGCTGTACCACTGAGCTCCCCTCACAGGCCTTCTCTTTTTTTTTGAAATCATTCTATTGCCTTCTGGTCTCCATAATTTCCTTTAAGAGGTCATTGTAAGCCTTACTGTTTCTCTTTTGAAGATAATGTCTTTTATCTGGAGGCTTATAAAATTTTTTAAACCAGCTGTGATGGTCCATGCTTACAAACTTAGCTCTCAGAAAATGCTATAATCCTACTGCCTAAAAGCTTTAATTGCTGAATCAGGAGGATTTTAAGGTCAAGCCCAGCCTGGGCAATGTAACAACTTATTGAGACTGTCTCAAAATTTTTTTTAAAGGAGCTAGAAATCTAGTTTAGTGTGAATGTTCTGGTTTAATCCCCTATTCCACATAAGTAAATTTTTTAAAAAATGCAAAAAAATTTTGTCTTTATTATTTATTTATTTATTTATTTTTAGTCTTTTTTTTTGAGACAGAGACTCTCTATGCAGTTTAGACTGGTCTTGAGCTTACTTTGTAGCCCAGGCTAATCTTGAACTCACAACAATCCTCCTGCCTCAGCTTCCCGAGTGCTAAGATTATTGGTATAAGCCTGGCTTGTCTTTATTTTTTATTATGATTTTTTTTTTTTTTTTTTGTCTTTTTGAAGCAGGGTCTCACTATGCAGTTCAGGCTGGCCTTGAGCTCACTTCGTAGCTCAGGCTGGTCTTGAACTCGCAACAATCTTCCTGCCTCAGCCTCCTGAGTGCTGGGATTACAGGTGTGAGCCACCACACCCGGCTATTTATTATGATTTTTTTTTAAATTTTACTTTAAAGAGGAAAAACAAAATTTCAAAACAGTAATTTGGGGTAACAATAGTATATACATTGCATATTGTTATCTTCAGAGGACAAGACTTCTGCATTTAATTGTCCAAACAATACAAGCACAAAAGTTTCTCTTCAATGAACTCAGAGAAATCAGTGGTTAGAACTATCTTATCTATCTATCTATCTATCTATCTATCTATATAGTTTCTTTCAGCTTCTCACAGTAGTGAGATAATACAATATTTATATATGTGTTTTTGATTTTGTTTCACTTATGAATATGGTTCAAGTTGCATCCATTTACCTATAAAAGTCTCAAGTTTATACTTCTTTATGGCTGAATAGTACTCCACTGTATAAAAACACATTTTTTATCCATTCCTCAGTTGATGAGCATTTAGGTTGTTTCTAAGATCTGGCTGTTACTAATTATGCTGCTGTAAACATGGTTGCACATACATCACTGTGGTAATGTTTTTAATCCTTTTGGGAAGATTCCCAAAAGGGGACTAGCTGGGTCAAATGGGACCTCCATTCCTAATTTTTTGGGGAATCTCCACACTGATTTCAGAGTGGTTGCATGAGTTTACACTCCCACTAACAATGAAGAAGTATTCCTTTTTCCCCCACAGCCGCTCTAGCATTTATTTGTTGATTTCTTGATAATAGCCATTCTTTCTGAAGTGAAGTAGAATCTCAGTGTTTTAATTTGCATCTCAAATGACCAGTGATATTGAAAATCTTTTCATATATTTATTTGCTGTTTGTATTTCTTCATCAGAGAATTGTATATTCATCTCAGCTCCCATTTTTGGATTGGGTCTTTAACTTTGGGAGGACTGATTTTTTTTTTTTTTTAATTCTTTGTATGTTCTCAATAGTAATTCTTTGTCTGAGTAACAGCTAGGAAACATTTTCTCCCACATTGTGGGTTGTCTCTTTACTCTGTTGGTGGTTCCTCTTGCTATGCAAAAGCTTTTTAATAAGATGGGATCCCAGTTGTTAGTTCTTTGTGATGGTCCCTGTGCAGTCAGTTTTGTTCGTAAAGTCTTTGCCTATCCCAGTGTCTTCAAGAGTATTACAATGTTTTGAGCTAAATTTTTCTTTGTATTTATCCTACTTAGATTTTGCTGACATCTTGAATTCGAGTTGATATTTTCATCAAATTTTTTTAAATTATTAGCCATTATTTCCTCAAATATTGCTTCTTAGTCTTTTCTCTGAAGATTTTAGTTATACCTAGGTTAACTCTCTTGTGCCATATGTATAATATTTGTTTCGTTGTTTTCTTTCTTTTTTTTTTTTTTGGCTCTTTCTTTGTTTTACTTTTTTTTGTTTCGTGGTTTTGGTTTTAATTTTTGGTTTTAGGTATTTTAGTTCTGTTTTTGTTAAATCCAGGATTGTACTATACCTTTTTTGAATTTTGATTTTTAAAATAGATCCCCACTCTTAAAATTCTCTCTCTTTTAACCATTTTGCCCATCCTTTCTTATTTCCTTTAATATACCAATTATTTTGATATCCTGATCTTCATGCTCTAATAGCTGTATTGTTTATAGATCTGATTCTGTTGACTTTTCTTTTGACTTAATCACTTTTTCTGTCTTCCATTTCTAGTACTTTTCTGACATTTCAGAGAGTTTGTGGACATTACATAGAAGGTCTGGATTATATTTATAAGAGTACTGTGTTTTCTGAAGACTTCTAAATTACTGACTTTTCATCTTTTGATTATAGTAGAGGGTAGCTTTAGGCTTTGTTGGAACATGTTTTTCCCTTACTGTTACAATGAAGTCGTTACTCATACTGTGAAGACTTTGTAGGGTCTCAAACTGAAATCTTAAGAGCATTCACAAAACTCCACCTATTTTGACTGGACCTGGAGGTCAGCCTCTGGCTCCCAGTGTTGTACAGTCCCTGAATATTCACTCAGGTCTCCAGCTTCCCAGTCTGTGCTCTGCCAGACTTCCTGGAATCCACCATGTGCTTACATAGCTGTAAGTCAACCAAGAAATCAATAGGGAACTTTAACATAGGATTTTTGGGGAGATTCTTCCTTCTCTTTCTAGAACTCATCTCAAATCCTAATGTCCTAGCAACATGAGTGCCAGTCCCTATCTCCTCTATTTAGACTCTAGTCTCTTTCTCAGCACTTGTTTTGAAAAAACTGCCCTCTTCAAGAAAGCCAGTGTGAACTTTCCTTCTCTCAAGATCAGTAGTAACCCTGCACTGGTTGCTGCCCAGTGCTTGGAAACAGATATTTTATATATTTCTAGCCTTTGCTGTTGTTTATGGTGGGAGGATACTTTCAATAGCTTTATAATGCAATACTAAGAGAAAATAGCTTTGTTCATGTTATAATCACTGTTAAAAACTATGTATATTCAGTAGAAAAATGATAGAAAAGAAAATATCAAACTGTTAAATTAATATCTAGTCATGTTTCTTTATAATCTCTTAGTACCTCCCTGCACTTGGCTACTCAAAACGGATCCATCTGATGAATCCAATGGTCCCAGGATTAACTGGGAGCAAAATGAGCTCTTCAGAAGAGGTAAATTGTCAACTGTTTGTTGCGTCCTAATAATCTTTGGCAAGAAAGTAAAAACTCACCAGGTGTGGTGGTGCATGCCTGTGATCCCAGCACTCAGGAGGCTGAGGCAAAAGGATCATCTTGAGTTTGAGACCACCCTAGGCTGTATAATGAGTTCAAGGCTACCCCAAACTGCATAGTGAAACCCTATCTCCAAAAAAAAAAAAAAAGCTGGGTGTGGTGGCATCTGCTTGTTTCCCCAGCACTCTGGAGACTGAAACAGTAGGAGTGTCACAAGTTTGAGGCCAGCCTGGGATACATAGTGAATTTAAGGCAACCTGGACTACATAGTGAGATCTTGTCTCAAAAAAAAAGAGAGATTGAAGACAAAAGATCTAACTAACGAGACTGCTCAAATATTTGAAGTATTACTTAAATCGTCCAAGTAATTCAATGGTTCTTAAGAATTGAAGGACCTAGACCCACTCCTGATGGGATCCAATCATAATTTTTAACAGTTCTTACTGCTACTGATGAAACCACAAGGAAAAGTTATTTCCTAATTAGACATGATGGCATGTAATCTCAGCACTGTGAGAGGCTGAGGCAGAAAAAAATACAGATAGATTAAAGCTCAGACTGGGCAATTTAGCAAGACTGTATCCTAAAATTTGGAAAGGGTTGGGGATATAGCTCAATGCAAGGACCTTTTATTCAATCCCTACTACCTCAAAGATAAATTAAAAAGTTGTTTCTTTATTTACAGAGTTGTGATAAAATGAAGCTTATTTTTTAGAAGGCCAATGTTGCATTTCAGCAATAGTTTTTTTTGTTGTTGTTTTGTTTGTTTGTTTTGTTTTTTTGGTACCGGGGATTGAACTCATGACTGTATGCTTGCAAGGCAGGTGCTTATGCCGCTGAGCTAAATTCCCAGCCCTCAATCAGTATTTTGATACCTAGAGTGATATTTGGTATAACAAATATAATAAATATGTTGTTTGGGTTTTGTGTGTGAGTGTTTGTTTGTTTTGTTTTTTTGGATTTTTTTTTTTTTTAAGTGTTGATTAGACTGTCCTTAGAGAAAGTCTGATAAAGTATTTCTGGAAGTAACTCAGAAATGTGTTTTTTCTTCAGCCAGACACAGTGACATGTGCCTGTCATTCTAGCTACTTGGAAGCCTGAGGGAGGATTGCAGATTCAAGGCCAGCCTGGACAATTTAAGGAGACTTTATTTTATTCTATTTTATTGGGTTTTTTCTTTTTGTTTTGTTTTGAGGTTGTTTGTTTATTTGTTGACTTAAGGCCTTGCTGTATAAAGCAGGCTGGCCTTGAACTCACATAGATCCTTTTGCCTCAGCCTCCTCAGTGCTGGGATTACTGATAGGTGCCACCATGTCCAGTTTGGAGACTATTTTTAAAAGGGCTGGAATGGAATTAGTGATAGAACTTTTTGCTTTATATGTGTAAGACCATAGGTTCAATCGTAGATGCTGTGGGTGGGAGGATTTTTTTCAAATCCTACTTGGTATTACGTTTTGTTTTGATTTGGCTTTGGTTTTTTTGTTTTTAATTTTACATATTCATTTATTTTGATATTAATGGGCAAATCTAAGGCCTCACCCATACTAAGCATGCTACCACTGAGCTACACCCCAGTGCCCTACCAGGTGATTCTGGTTTAAGTCATACTTACTCATCTAGTTTTTTAACTGACTTCTCTCACTTTGAACAGTGATTGATAAATATATGCATATATAATGTCATTATTCTTAAAGGAGTATACTCATAATGTTCCATATGTTAGTTATGCCTCTGACAATCTATCAGTATCTTGTCCATCTTCTGTTGCTATACCAATATCTGAGACTGATTCATTTAGAAAGCAAAGAAACAGTTCTGGAACCGGGGATGTATAAGCCAAGACACCTCACTAAGGGAGAGCCTATCTCAAAATAAAAAATAAAAAGGCCTGGGGATGGAGCTCTTGGTGATGATGACTTTGCAGTCTCAAAGTATAGAACATCATATGACAGACAGCACAAATGTGCCACAGAGCACTCACTTTTGTAACAAACACATTCCCTTGATAACCCAGTAATTTATTAATCCCTGAGTGGTTTAATTCATTCATGAAAGCAGGACTTTCATGCCCCCAGCTACCCATAAGTCTCACCTCTAAATTTTATTAACACATGACTTTAGAAATTAAGTTTCCCAGCACATGAAGTCTGGTAGACAAACTTTCACACCTAACACCTGGTGGTGTTGAGTTCTATGAAACAGGTATTTTCACATGTTGCTGATTTCAGTGTCAATTATTGTGACTTTCAGAAAACAACTTTGAATCTTGGAATTTTGGGTAGTTTAAATAAATAATTCTAGAGAAGGCAAAAAACAAAAACACTCTGCAGGGATGTCAGTATAGGGCAAGGGATATAGCTCAGCGGCATAGCACCTGCCTGGCAAACGCAAGGTCATGAATTCAATTCCTGGTACCAAAAAAAAAAAGATGTTCAGTATAGCTTTATTTATAGTTTGTAAGAGTTAGAACACAATCTAACAGATTGGAAATTATTATATTGTTACTGATAACTAAGAATATAAAACAATATAAAAATTATAAGTTAAAAACCAGGCACATAACTGTAATCCCAGATTCAAGAGGCTAAGAGGAGAGGATTATAAATTTGAGGCCATCATGGGCTACATAATGAAGCCCTGTTTCAAAAAATAAATATAGATAGGTAGGTAGGTAGATAGACAAAGTGGCTGATTGGAAATATTTATGAGAATTCTAAGTGAAAAAACACAGTATACCTATCTGTATCCCATAGCCAAGTTCTAAAATGAATGTAGGAAATTTTAATTTAATTTGCTAAGCAGCAAGATTGTGAGTGGTCCCTCACTGATTAATTCTATTTTTTTTTTTTTTTTTTTTCTTTTTGAGACAGGATCTTGCTATATAGTTCAGGCTGCCCTTGAACTCACTGTATAGCCCAGGCTGGCCTCAAATTCATGGCAGTTCTGCTCCTCAGCCTCCTGAATGCTAGGAGTACAGGCGCGTGTCCAACTTCTGCTTTTGTTGTAGCTGATTGATGTTAAAAACTTTGTAAAAAAAATTTTTTTTAATTAAATGTTAGTTGAGTATGTTCATTTTCAACCACAAGAGGTCCCACACACACCTCCTACCATTTCTAGGAATCCAAGATTGATCTCCTTGATAGGAAGGAAGAGGTGAAGAAAAAATTGAAGAAGGCCTTTTGTGAGCCAGGCAATGTGGAGAACAATGGAGTTCTGTCCTTTATAAAGCATGTCCTCTTTCCTCTCAAATCTGGTAAGACACTCTGCTTTCTTCCTAGGGGCCAGGCTGGAAAAGCATGACTCCTGCTGTGATCTTGCTTATGATCTGTCACAGGTTTTTCCTCCAGAGCTGGCTGCCCTGAATCTCTGCTCTGATTTCTTATATGTGAATGTATGGAAGAGGCTGGATATCCTTTAGCTGTCCATGTGTTTGTTACCAGGCTAGGTTCTCAGGGACTGTCAGGGTAGACAGGGATATCTATCAGAAGTGAGGATGGGGGCAGGCATGTTGAACTAGAAGAATATGAAACACTTCTAAGCTACAGTCCTTCCCTAGGACCAAAAAATAGAAATGAAATGCCACATAATAATTTTCAAAATATATAGCAAAAATTATAAATAATCATGCATTTAGGTTAGGAATGCTAACTGCTGTTAACATTGAGTTTGTTGATACAGATGTTTTTTCTTGCAGAGTTTGTGATCCTTCGAGATGAGAAATGGGGTGGAAACAAAACCTACACTGCTTACCTAGATCTGGAAAAGGACTTTGCTGGTGAGGTAATATGAGAGGAAAACTAAGCTGCACCAGATTCCAAGAACCTTTTCCCTCTTGGCCTAGCTCAGTTTGTGGCTACATGCCACGGAACTGTGTCCTGATGTTCTCCAGGGCTTTGTTAATGACTTAGATGAGGATTTGTGTGGTTCACTGATTGAATGGACAAATGGCACAAAGTTGATACATTGTTGTCCTCTTCACTCTGCAAAAAACTAGATGAGCTGGAATAAAGAACTGAATCAAACAGGAGGAAATATTTCAGGTATAGGTACAAAATAATGGTGCAAAAATGAGTGACAGTGGCTGAATTTTTATAACTTATTAGTAGGATATGTGTTTTGCATGTGTGAGGCCCTGAGGTAAATTTGGCACCACAGAAAATTGGCACACACATGATCTCACACATCAGGTGTGAGATGTTTCCTTATGTTGTCTTGTTGGGGCTTTAGAGCTTTTCTGATCAGGGATGTTCAACCCGTATTGCCATGTATCAGCACTACTGTCACCTTTTCTGCCCACTTTATGTGATTTAATCCTCATTCAAACTATGAGGTATAGTTGTTGTTATCCTGATTCTATAAGTAAAAGTCAAAACTTCAAGCTGAGCATGGTGATGCATACCTGTAGGCCCAGCACTTGGGAGGCTGGGGCAAAAAGATCACCATAAGTTCGAGGCCAGCCTGGACTACATAGTGAGCTCAAGGCCAGCCTGAATTACATGGGGAGAGCTTGTCTCAAAAAGCCAAGGGAAAGAAGTAAAAACTTTAGTGGGTTACATGTCTGATTTGGAGTCACACAGCTGAATGTACATCTAATCCAGGTCTAACTCCAAAACCTTTGCATTTTTGTCACTCAGACTTTGGGTTACCTATTTAAACATTTTCTCTCTCTGAATATCAGTAGGCTTAAGCCATTTTTCTAAGCATAAATGGAGAGGCAAGGTGTATTAGACTAATAAATACATTCTAAAAGCCCTCAAGTCATTACAGTACTGAGATCCAAAAGACCTGAATTTCATACAAGTTAGGCTTTCTGAATTTTTCTTTCTCTGCTTTGTTTCATAAGATTGCCATGAAGTGAGTTCAATCCCCAGTACCCAAAGAAAAAAAAAAAAAAAAGACTGCCATGAAGATCAAGACATTGTTGGGAAAAAAACTTCCTGCATCCTATATGCACATTCTGATGTCCTGTACCCTGTTCCAGGACTTCTATCACCAGATCTTGTTCATTTCTGCAGGTTGTACATCCTGGAGACCTAAAGAATTCTGTTGAAGTTGCCCTGAACAAACTGCTAGATCCCATCCGGGAAAAGTTTAATGCCCCTGCTCTGAAGAAGCTGGCCAGTGCTGCCTACCCAGATCCCTCAAAGCAGAGTAAGTCTGTCTGGGCAGGGCAGGGCTGGGCCAGCAAGGGGGTGAGAACATCAAGAAAGAGCCTATCAGCAGGCCTCAGAAACATGTCTTAAAACCAAGGAGCCAGAACCCAGCAGATCTGAAGTGAAGGAATGTCATAACCTATTGACAACTGGAGTGAACTTGGTTTTGATTTGGTTTTTCATTCTGTGAAGTAATGATACCCTGAAAGAAGCTGGTGTGAGACATGTACTTTGATCCTTCTAGTCTGTTTACTAAATCTGCTTCTGCAATAGAAAAAAGATAGGCTTATCCCCAGTCTGTACTGTATATAGGTGATATTCTATTACACACCTGCTTGGGAAGAGCCTGCAGGGCTTATTAGAGGAGCTCATTTTTTAATTCTCCCAGGTTCCTTTCAGTGCTCCACCCCACCTCATAGTCATCCACTTAGCGCTAATGCTTAGGAGATACTAGCAGTGAGAGCTTTTTGTGACTGTCCCCTCCAGCCTAATAACTAAGGGGGAAAATAGATGAAAATCTTGTGGGGTGTGGTGGCATATGCCTGTAATCCCAGCACATGGGAGTCTGAGGCAGGAGGATCATTGCAGGTTCTAGGCCAGCTGGGCTACATAGAAAGAACCTGTCTTTTAAAAAAAAAGAAAGAAAATTTGACGCATCATGCCTGAAAGGTTGCTGACCCTGTTTTTAAAGACGTGTAATTCAGTGAGTAGGTTCTGGGGATTCTCTACTAAATCCTGCCTAATCTCAGTGTCATCATCTTGGTGGGATCAGCAGCTGACCTGCCATGGGGAGGAGGGGAGCCTGACCCCGTGGGGTTCTTCTCATTCCCAGAGCCCACTGCCAAAGGCCCTGCCAAGAATTCAGAACCAGAGGAAGTCATTCCATCCCGGCTGGATATCCGTGTGGGGAAAATCATCGGTGTGGAGAAGGTACTCGTTTTTCACCACATCCTATAGGCAAACAGGGGTCAGGTTTGTCTGTTTGTCTGGAGGAATCCTGGTCTAGCGAGGGAAGTAACATCCTGCAGTCATAGTGCAAGTCAGAACCCAGGTGTCTTAATTCCAGCCATCAGGCTTCATGTAGCCATCACTGCTTCTGGACCTTATGTAGTCAAACATAGCCAGAAACTGAGAGTGGGGAAGATGTTAATCAGAGGAAACTTGTTTGTCCATTGTTTGGCCTGATGGACTTACCTGGTCCAGCTTGCCTGGACCAGCTCTGAGGCTTATCTTGGATCATCTACTTTGCCCTTTAGACCTTGGTGGATAGAGGAGGACCTTTCTTTTTCAGAGACAGGTCATGGGACCAGTGGCTGGGGACCATTGTTTTGTTTTTTTTCCCCACAGTATTGATTTGCTTTTTACTCTGTAGACCCAGCTGCCCAGACTACCTTGAAATGGCTGCTGGTGCTTCTGTCTCAGATGGTGAGACCAACCCTCGTTCTCCCCATCTCTCAGTCCCTTGGGATGGACTGGTGCAGCATGTGTACAGATAACAATAGCCACTAACAGTCCAGGCCATTTAGTCTGTGTTATAGAGTCTTTCACATGAACAATTAGTTCGTTTCTTCAAATGCAGTCTTGGCTAGAAGCAGAATGTACCTGCCTGTTCTGCTGTCTTCTGTCTGGGACTTGGAAATAGTTGCCCTCAGAGCAGTCGTAATGAACCTATGGCATACATGCCACCATCCACTGTTCCTTATCATTGAAAGCTCTAACAGGTTCATCATCACTGCCCTAGAGGATTCCCTTACTGGAGACTAAGTTAAGCCAGCCCTCAGTTGACTCTACCTGGAAACTCATCCACCTGACATCTCTTGCTGGCAGCACCCAGATGCAGACAGCCTGTATGTGGAGAAGATTGATGTTGGGGAAGCTGAGCCACGGACTGTGGTGAGCGGCCTGGTGCAGTTTGTGCCCAGAGAGGAGCTGCAGGACAGACTGGTGGTGGTGCTGTGCAATCTGAAACCCCAGAAGATGAGAGGAGTCGAGTCCCAAGGCATGCTTCTGTGTGCTTCCGTGTGAGTGAGGACGTGGGGGAGGCCAAAAAGAAGGGACAGTTGGCTTATGTGATGCCCTTTCACATCCCAAATGGAAGCCAGAGAAAACTAACCTTTGATGCCAAAAGATGACACATGAAGCAGTTACTTTACTGAGTACTCTGAATGAACCACTTTACCTAAAGTTAATTTTGCTAAGTAGAAATAGAGGTGTGAGCATACTCAAAGTCTTGCTACTAGTAAAGGGTAGAACCACAATTCAAACCCAGTTCTGATTAGCTATAACGTCCTCCTGGGGTATTTCAAACTTCCTCCTATAGGGACACAGAGTGGTCTCTCTCTCACCACCTACTCATGGTTAATCTGACCATGGTGGTGTGTAGAGACATAGTCAGTGAGGACCTCCCAGCCTTTGCATTGAGGCTGTCCTAAATCCTGTTAGGGCCCCTTGTAAAGACCTGCAGCTTCCACAGCCTCTGGAAGCTACCCAGAGCTTCACCCTGCCCCTGTGTGCCTTCCCAGAGAAAATCCAAGCCGCCGGGTTGAACCTCTGGACCCTCCTACCGGCTCTGCTCCTGGTGAGCGAGTGTTTGTGAAGGGCTACGAGAAGGGCCAGCCAGATGAGGAGCTCAAACCCAAGAAGAAAGTCTTTGAGAAGTTGCAGGTAAAATACTACAGTTGTTTTCTCCTCTTGCCTGATCTGCCTGGTCTGTCTTCACTCTGCCTTGTTACTGACCCTGCAGCCACTTCTTTCTCAGTTGGGACTTCTTGTAGCTGAGCCCCTTTTATTTCCAGACCTTCCTGAACTTGAAAGGCTTGAGGGTCTTGGAAGAAGCTCTCATGCACTGAGCACTACAGATATTTGAGGCACTCTGTGAGGAATGTTGCACACTTCTTTATTTGTTCCTCAGTAACTGACAAGAAATGGTGGAGATATCCCCATTTTACCTGACAAGATAGGCATCTTGCCAAGTCCACACAGAGTCACCAGAGGTGATGGAGCCAGGGACTGGGGTATAGCTGAAGGTAGCGTGCCTGGCATGACTTGGCCCTGGCTTGAATCTCCACTCCAAAAGAAAAATGAAGCAAAAGAACCAGGATCTAAAACCTCCTAGGGTCCCTCTTAAGCTTAGAACTTTCTTCTCTCCTTGCCATCTGGACATTGACTTACCTACAGTCTGCCTCAAGTGAACCAGGAATTCATTCTTTCATTCATTCACTCAAAAAATATTGAATCTGTATCTATCAGGCATTCTTCTAAGTTCTTGAGTTACATCAATGAACAGACCACCAAAACTTGCCTCTCATCATGGAACTAACACTCGTGAGTGGCTTTCTAGTCAGTACCTTGCTTGCTTAAAGAGCTATCTGAAGGCATCCAGAGTGTACCTCCCTTTCCACACTCCTGCACCTAGCAGGTGGCTTTGCCCACTCCCTCTTTCTGGTTTTCTAGGCTGCTTTGTGAATCACTTTATTTTTTCTGGTTGTAGAATATTTTCATTGTAGAAACTGTCTAAAATATGAGGGTGAAAGGGTATAGAAAAAAGTAATCCTAGTACTAATCACAGACATGATTATTTCTCTCTGGCTTTTTGTTCTGCATAGAGAGATTGTACTAAATGTTTATTCCACTTTCTAAATTTCCATTTATGCCTGAAAACTTTCCCCGTCTTAAACACTAAACACATTGTATAGTAGTCTATCATAATTATCACAGTTTAACTAAAACCTTCCTAGGCATTGAGGTCATTCTGTTTTTCACTATTAGATGTTATGGGGGGGCGGTGGTGCACCAATTACCTAGCCATGTGCAAGATCCTGGGTTCAATTCCCTCACACTGCCAGAGGGACGGGGCTTACAATAGATGTATTAGTAGAGAGGCCTTTGTACTCACTCATGATTATTTTCTTAATCTAAATTCTACAATGAACTTACCTGAGTTGTGAACATGGAAAACATGGAAGCTTTTATACTTAAAAGTTTGTATTTTCTGTTTTGTTTTGAGGTGCTAGGGATTAAATCCAGAGAAACTAGTCTTAGGAAAATTGAACCAGATTATACTACAAGTAGTATAAGAGGTAAAAGAGTTTCCTTGTAGTGCCAGCCACCATCACTAATTATTTCTTGTGTGTGTGTGTGTGTGTGTCCTATCTTCTCCAGGTGGACTTTAAGATTTCTGAGGAGTGCATTGCACAGTGGAAACAAACCAACTTCATGACCAAGCTGGGGTGCATCTCCTGTAAATCACTGAAAGGGGGGAACATTAGCTAGCCAGCCTGGCATTTTCCTCCTTTCTCCACCATCCTGAGTCGTCTGCGGTCTCTTCAGTGTGCTGCATCCATTAGCCATCACCCATCTCTCAGGACACTAAAGCAGCAGATCTGGGACTCAAGGTGCACAACTCGTTAAGGAGCAGCTCACCTTCCCAGAGTCCAGTCAACCTGTCTGGGTGCAGTGAGACTGACCCCCAAGTGGCAAGGAAGACCAGGCAGCAGCAGGAACCCAGCACTACCTTCTTCCCTTGGTAACTGATGGGAAAATTCTGGTTTCAATATAACTCATAGAAAAAGTTTATGCCACAATCCTTGTAATTGGAAAAACATTGGTTCCTGGGTTTTCTTGGAGTTATGCCAGCAGCTGTTCCTCTAGCTGAGATCTAGTGCTTGGACTGGGCTAATTACAGAGTCTCCCCAACAGGAAATTGTGGGATTTGAAAAGGAAAGAGGAGGAAAAACAGAACCAGTGGTTTACCAAATGGTTGGCAGCTTTGTCCCATGCCTGTCTGCCCTATGGCTCGGTGGTACTGGGAGGAAGGGCCTGCCCCAGGGATCCTAAACCAGCTGTGTTATTAGTACCAGGGGTGGGATGGATGGTGTCGCCTGTTTCTTTCTTACTTCTTCACAAGGCATCTTAAATCACTAACCATCACTGTCAGGTTCAAATAAAATGTCTGAAATAATGGTGTCTGGATGGGGCCTATCTGTGAGCTGAACTCAGGGAGAAGAGTATGAGAAGCAGCTGCTGAGCTGTCCATATAGTCTGGCCCTGTAACCTGGTAGGGCACAGGGAAACAGGATGAGTAACAGATTCTTAGACTTTCCCTTAGGTGGTACTAAGCAGAAGAGACCTACTGTATTGGCCCCAATGCTTGCTCTAGGCAAAATATTTTCCCTTCCTTTTTTGTTTTTTAAAATAGGGTCTCACTATGTGATTTAGGCTGGTCTTGAGCTGACTGTAGCCCAGGCTGTCCATAAACTCAACAGTGATTCCCCTTGCCTTAGCCTCCCAGGCATGTCCCACCTGTCCCTCCTCTGTTAAGAAGCATCTTTTGTGATGGCTGGATTTTCAGGCTATTGTGCAAGATGTACCTTCCTCAAACCTTGTTACCAGTATTATCCTCTGAGGATATACAACCCATTTGATATTGGTTGGGGTGCGGTGTGTGTGGAAGAAGCATCAGTCACAGCCAAGTTTCAATCATTTAATTAATACCTTTAAATGAAACACAGCTTTTTCATGTGTCTCACTCAAGCGTTAGGGGAAAGGAGATGAATTGTTTGTACAGACATATCAAAGACTCAAAAATTTAAAGAAATTATATATATATATATATATATATATATATATATATATATATATGCACTTCTGTCTTCTAACATTTTTATGCAAATTAAAAATCAGAGGCTTTTGGTCTCTCCATTTGCACTAGGTCAAGTT
This sequence comes from Hydrochoerus hydrochaeris, assembly GCA_004027455.1. Lineage (NCBI taxonomy): Eukaryota > Metazoa > Chordata > Mammalia > Rodentia > Hydrochaeridae > Hydrochoerus > Hydrochoerus hydrochaeris. Next base: position 53,972 of record PVLA01002370.1, on the reverse strand, counting down.
CATTTACCCCAGAGGACAAAGAAAGGTTGCCTCTGTTAGATCCCTTCTCCTTTGTACTCTGGCCCACCCAGTGGGGAAATAAGCTCAGAAAATTTAATTGAGGATAAGGGCTCCAGTAACATTGGGCAGGGGAAAGGAAAGACACAAGTCAGGCTCCCTCCTGCCTTCAGCATCTCAAAGATACTGCCAGGTTCCTTGGACTTTGATAGGTCCTGGGTGAACCCAGGCTCCAGGCAAAACAGTGCTTACTGATTGTCCTTCTTCAACTCACTGGGCAGGTGAAACATACACCCAGCAGCAGTTCCCCATTACCCACAGGGCAAGGAAAAGACTTGATTTATAGCTACAGGGAAAAGATGGTGGTGATGAACTAAAAACCCTTAGAGCAGGCCACAAACACCCTATGTACCCAGCTTTTGGGAACAGTGTCACCCTCCTGATGACAGAGAAGCTAAATACAAGATTCCTTGCCAGGCTTAAGTCCATGTCACCATTAAGGAAGGGAATCAAGAAGGGATGGCTCTGGGTGGCAGCCAGGCTGCAATAAAGGGACACACTATGACCACCCCTATGGAATGGGGCCACTGAGGAAGCCAGCTGAGTTCATTAAAATTTCCAGAGGAGAGATCAGTAGCACAGGGTGCCATCTAGGGGACAGCCATCCAGCCTCCTCACTAGGAGCACTGTGCCCCAATGACTAGGGAAGAGTTGAATAAGATGCACCTTTGGCTTCCCATTCTCGCCATTCAGCCTCAGCTCCCCCAGTAGAACCACCCATGCTGAAAGGCAGCTGCAGAAAGGCCATCACCAAGAAAAGAAAGGTCAGAAAAAGAAATCAAGGACCACATATGGGTCTGCTGCCCAAAAAAAATCCCTCCCCTTGCCAGTTCTTGCACCTCACTACTCCCTGCCAAGCTGAAAGGGACAACCTGTGGGATCCAGGCTCTGAAATTGTGCTAATCCACCCCCACCAGATCAAATTGAAAAGATGCCTAGTATGCCAAGGATCAACTGAGATGACTTGCTACTCTGTTCACATTCAGGGGGCAGAGAGCCTCAGACCTCCCCTCTGGTTCTTCCCCTACCCATCTGGGTCCCAGAAGTCTCCCACTTTTTGTCCCCTGCGTGGAGCACCTGGCAGAACTGGGAAGGCAGGAGGTGGATAGTAAGTTGAGATACAGAAAGGCTAGCCCCCACTGCACCTCTTGTGCTTTGGAATTCCAGTCCCACTCCTGCCCTCAGCCTGGGGAAGCCTGTGGGAATGTTGTCTTGATCACCTCCAAGAACTAAGAGAAATAGCAAACTGGATTAGGGGGACAGGAGACAGACTGGTCCCAGTTATGGACTGGCTACCAGCAATTGATGCTGCCACCATGTAAACAGGCCCTTGGAATGTGGCTTCACAGACCCTGGAGGATGGATATGGAGCCACTTTGCAAAAGTGCTTTGATTCTGGACTACAGTGTGTGCATGATTTGAACATTTGGGAAAAAAAAGAAAAAAAGAGGTTCTGCACCCACCTGTGGCCTTATGGCCAGCAGAGGGTGCATTCACCCACTCCCACCAGCTACCTCCTTCAAGATGAGGCTAAGGCCAAGGCTGAAGCAGCAGCTGCTGGAGGTGAATCCTTCCAGGAAAAGATATGAGAGCTGGGTGGTTTGGAGGACCGGGCAACACCAGACTTGCATAAATATCAAAGGCCGTGAGGTTAAGGCTGCAGGCGTCCTCTCTTAGGTTGTGTCTGCCATGTCCTCTGGTCCTTGGGGCTGCTCAGGTCCCTGAGATTGTATTCCTGGGATGGGTCAGCAGTGCCAGTAAGTGTGGTGGTCAGACCAGCTCTTTCTGTGGCTCTGTAGGGGAGACAAGGACCTTTAACAAGGGGCTGCCAGTTTGCTTATGGCACTAAGAACCCAAGGCACATCCTAACCCAATCTTTTCCTATCCCCTTTGCAGACACCTCACCAGCAGCTCTGAGCCAGATACTTAAAGATGCTAACAGGGCTGGGGATACAGCTCAGTGGCATAAGTGCCTGTGTGGCAAGCGCAAGGTCCTGAACTTGATTCCCAGTACAAAAACAAACAAAAAAACTAACATAGGTATCTCTGGCCATTTTTCATAGCACAGCTAGGACAGGAAATAAAGTAGTAAGTATGGACTACACCAAGTAGGTCTGATGCCTAAGTTATGATACACATTCCTTTCACTACCTCAAGGACAGTTTGCCTGTCCCAGGCATCAGAAGACCAGAAGATCCAAAAGCAAATCCCCAGTGGCAGGACTCAGGATACTTCTCTCCTACCATCTGTGCTGGGGCCCATGCCACCATTGCCCACTGTACCTGAGCCTGGGGGAATCATCTTCTCCTCTGGACCCGTCAGCTGCACACCTCCATTCTCGGCCAGCTCCCCCTTAGTCCTGTCCTCGGCATGAGGGAGCCCATTGGTGGGAGGTGCAGTAAAGGACTCAGACCGAGGCAAACTAGGAGATGCAGGTGGGGGGACTCCCAGTGAGGGCTTTCGGGCCACAGGTGGAGGAGCCTTAGGTGGCTTCTTCAGGGCCTGAGGTGGACGCTGCTCTGAAATGCTCCGAAGTTCAGCCACCAGATTCCGCTGGAGATCAGCTTGGGCCTCAGGGGACACAGGCCGCTCGATGTGCAGCTTCTTAGTGCCCTTGGAAAAGATGAAGCTGGCCGTGGAGGCAGGGGACTGGGGAGACAGTGGCTGTGCCTCAGGTGCTCCATTCAGCTGAGCACTTCTGAGGCCCCCACTGGCAGCCAGGCTGGAGGCCTTAAGTTGGACGGCAGCATGAAGCCCTGCTGAGGGGGCAGGGACAGGGCTGGCCCGTCCTGATAGGGCCCTTCGGAGTGGCTTCTGGGGGGCTGACGGGCCGGAGACTGGGGTCAGAGCCCCTGTGGGAGTGCCCACAGAACGCAGCCGCACCATCTGCAGCAGTGAGGGTGTGACCAGAGGTGCGCCTGTGTCCTCCCTGGACATCCCACTGCTCTTGCTGCTGCCCACTGGCTCCTTCTTCTTCTGAAGGGGCTTAGCCAGAAGCTTAGGGACAGAGCTAGTTGGAGGTGGAACTGGTGGAGCAGGTGGCGGCTCTGGGATACCCTGGGGCTGGCTCTGGGCTGACACAGCAGCTGAAGGTGAAGGAGCCAAACAACAGACAGGCTCTGGGAGATCTGAAGGGCCTGCAGGCTCAGGGCCAGCCACAGAGAAAAAGGCCTCCTCTGGTGGAGGGAAGTCCGCCATGGACAGGTCCTGCTCCTCAGAGGCAGGAGGCGGGGGTGGGGGCCAGTTGGGGTCTAAGAGAGGCTCCTCAGCAGTCTCTGGGGCTGGTGGGGCCTCCTCAACCACCTCCGGCTTCTTACTAGGGGGTGGGGGTGGGTGATAAGATGGAGGTGGGGATGGCGGAGGTGAATGGTCTTTGCAGGCCTCAGGAGATTCCTGGGGAGGGGTCAGGGATGTCTGGGGAGTGAAAGGGGACTCAGGACTGGCAACAGTAGTAGAGACAGGCCCAGGAACCACAGGAGAGGCAACCAGAGTGGAGGCAGCTTGGTTAGGGGTCTTGGGCTTAGAGGGAGGTGGTGAGAAGGGGGCAGGCACCTTAGGATGAGGAGGTATGACAAACCTATCACCTATGGAGGTCGACATATGTTGACCAGAGCGGTCTAAAGGGGTGGGATCAGAAGATGAAGAACACAGAGATGTAAGCGAAGAGGACACAGAGGTTCCGGGAGATCGAAGGGATGTGACTCGCTCTGGTTTAGGGGGTTGGGCCTTGCCTGGAGAGGCAGGGGTACCCGTCAGACCCTTAGGAGGGAGGGTTGGGGTACCACTTTGGCTTGAGTATCCACTGGAGGGCGAAAGTGTCCGTTCTGGGGAGCGTGGCACGCGTCGGGAACCACTGGGAGACAAACCAGGCACCCAGCCACTTGCTGAGCTGGGTGGCACCGTCCCCACCTTTTCTGACCCACCTGTAGTGGGTGGCCGGGGCAGCTGTGGCTGCTGCTTCCGCTCAGGCTTGGGGGGCAACCCTAAGGGCCCATCAGGCGCTGCTGAACCCCGCTGATGAAGAGAGTAGGTCCGGCGGGGCGGTGGTGGAGGGCGCTTCATCTTTCGTAGGGACAAGCTCCGGCCAGACAACTGCCCACTGCTGCGAATGCTGACTGTGTCTGAGGCCTCGGCAGTGCTACCCCCACTAGGGGAGCCCCTCCCACTGCCCCCTTGAGGAGGGGCTGCCACACTACTATTAGTCACAGAGCCCTCTGGCTGGCCTTCAGAGCCTCCTTTAGAGGAGAGAGTGGAACCATCAGACACGATGGTATCAGAAGATTGAGAGTGGCTCCAGGTGTCGCTGGAGGAGGAAGGATGGCGGCTACGGGGTCGGGGGCTGGAAGCTGAGGAGAAGCGGCCCAGCGAATGGATAGAGGCTGGACTGGCTGAAACCAGGCTGCAGCGGCTCAGTGTGCGCACGCTGCAGCGGCCCAGGGCCACCACGTCCACTGTAGGTGGCAGCACGGCGTGTGGGATCAGCTTCGACAAGTAGGTGGCCTGGGGTGAGATGGACATGGCTGGGCTCAAGGGTTCTGGAGGCCCAGCCCCTCCTGTCAGTCCTGGCACAGCTAGGGACATGGGCCGGGTCAATGGTGGGGGCCGGGCCCCTGTGGACCGGCCAACAAGTGTGTCATCCCGGTAGACACGGTCGATGTGGCGTTGCAGCATGGCCTCTGTATCTCCACCAGCCTCTGCCTCTGCTTCCAGGGCCTGTAGGGACACCCGGACCCCTGACCCTAAGGCCAGGCCAGCTGGGCGGCCATCTACCGTAGGGATGCGGATGGTATCCAGTGGACCAGCAGGCTGAGAAGGACCTGGTGCCTCACGCTCATTCCGCAGGCCTGGAGTGGACAAGGAGGAGGAAGCAGTCAGCAAAGACAGCCTGACCGGGGCTCCCCACCCACACTGCCGCCCTTCCTAATCCAGCACTCACCAAGCTCCTTCTGCACGTGCTGCGGCAATCCCAGCACCGTGCTCCGCCGCTCACGCCGCCGGCGCCCTGACTTTCCAGATGATTTGGGAAATGAGTCATGGGGTCGAAAGGTGGAGCCTGAGGGCCAGTGGGGGACAGGAAAGAAAACCAGTTGGAACAGGAGGACTCAGCACATTCCACAGAGGACTACTTTTATAGGATTATTAATAACAGCTTTAGAGGCAACTTTTCTAGAAGGCTGCTAGGCAATAATGAGTATTTTCATTTAGTGAATGCTTATTATTATTTAGTAAACATACTATTATTATGTCAGCATGCTAAATCTTGGCCTTCATTCCAAAAAGGTAAGTCCTTACTATCCTTTGATTTTTATAGGACACTCAACAGAAGCTCAGAGAAGTTAAGAGTTTGCCCCAGGTCACACAGCTGCTCAGTAGCATATCAGGTCTCAAACACAGATTTCCCAACTCTTAACTGTCCTACTTTACAATGAATGTGCCTTATGAAATCCAAGAGGACAAAAGATACGGTCTCCTAAATTCACTCATCACAGAGCCTTTGAAAACAGTGGGTTAGGAGGAAAAAGGGAAGCCACAGGTGCTGGGACAGGATGATGTCCACCACTCTCTCCCCCGCCCAGGAATCTCAGCTCAGACACCTTTGCGCTGGATCATCTCTGAGCGGATGGACAGTGCATCCTCAGCTGTGGAGCTCTCAGCCGTGTAGGATGTAGTCTGGCTGCAGAAGGAGATGCTGTCTTCATCTGGCCCTGTCCGGGAGGACTGTTTGTGGGGAGAAGGAGATCAGGCCCTGGCCTGAGCAGGCTGCCTCCTCAGGACTCCCTGAGGGAATTTCTGACTCACAGATTCCCCCAGTATCACACAATGAGCAGATGTCAGCTAGCACAAGCCTAGATGAGCCCCCAAGATCATTCAGTCCAGAAGATGCAGGAAGCAAAGAGACCCAGCAGCATACAAAGCTATGTTGGCCAAAAGTCAGGACAGAGCTGGGAAGCAAGGTTTACCTGGATGCTCTGGGTATCTCCATGGTCCCAGCTACCCTTGTTCAGCTTCTGTTTTTCTGGAAGACACCAGCAGAGTGTATGAGATAAGTGTGTGTGCACCTTGGGAGAGCTGAAGGAAAGCACGCAAGCTAGAGGAGAGGCGGGGAGGGTTACCTTGGTGCTGCAGGGAGCGAAGCCCCTCCTGGGCCTGTGTGTGCAGCTCTTCCAAATGAGGTGGTCGACCACTGGGGAAGAAGACATTGTCCTGGTGCTCATCCACAACAAACCCTGGTCCCTGGCCAGGTCCTGCACTCTGGTGTTTGTCACTTTCAGCTTTGGCAGAGCCTAATGAAATGGAGGAGAAAGGAAAAAGTGAGGCCTAAAGCCCTGTAGACCCTTAAGATACACAAGCACCATGACAAAGGCACCTGCAGCCTTCACACCGCACATGGCCCCTGCACCTACGTGCAATGTCCACTTCCCCCAGCCCAGATACGCAACCCACAGTTGTTAGATGCACAATACACACAGCCCCAAATACATATCCAAACTACATCAGAGGTACACACTCTGCACAAAGGGCCCCCACACAAGGCACTGTACACAAGGCACACAGACACACAATGTATACAGCACCTACAAGCTTCAGAAACACATAAATCAGCACATGAGTATAAACCCACATATGTACCCACACCCAGCCTCCACACACCCACACAACACCCACAGATTCCATTCCGTATGTACACACAGTATTTAAGTATACACACAACTTTGTATCCACACATCAGGGCCTCATGACAGCACCCCTAGTACACACACAGGCCACTGTAAATACATTTTTTGTGTCTAGACCCCAAGCCCCATTTTAAATGAAAACAAGACATCCTTTTCATACTGTGCCTTGGGACAGATCCAGGGAGAAGATACCATAGGAAACTAAGGAGTGGCAGCTGGCAGAAAACCCTGGGGGAAGGACACAATGAGTATAACCTCTGGGGCTCCCTACTCACCCATATGTATGGCTGCCCTTTTGTGGAGGGATAGGGAGAGGTGGCACCCAAGCCCCTCTACCCCCTAGCCAGGGAGCTCAGCCTCTTTGATGTTACAGTCTCAGGTATGCCCTCTCTTGGGGGCCCTGGGCCCTGGTGCAGAGGAGCCAGGGATCCATTACAGAGGATCCTGTTACAGGCTCCGCCCACACAGGGGCTGGTCATCTGATCCTGGGGAGGGGGGCTATGTCAGCACTTTGCAACTCCCCTCTCCCAAATGAAATCCACAACATAAGCAAAAGCACTGGAAGAGTCATGTGACCTTGGCAGTACCTCCTAGAGTGGTAAAAACAAAATAAGCCCTTTGAAAGGCCATGCCCCAGGAACAGGGTCTCAGTTCAGAGAAGAGGCCTGTCATTCCTCCTTCCTCAGCCCACTCTTCCTCGGCCAGAGCTCTTGTGTCTGGAAAGCCACTAGAACTCTACGAGGTCGGAACTGGCAAGTACCTCAGGGGGTCTCAGGCCTTCTCCCATCCTGCTGTTACAAGCAGAGGGCAGGAGGGCTCACAGGGGTAAGGCCTTGCCTAAGATCATCCAGCAGATAGGAATCTGAGCCAGAACTAAACTTTGAGTTCCCGAAGGGGGCCCAGGATGTTCAAAAGTCCACGAAGCTGCGGCCCCTCACCGTCTGAATGCAAGCCTGAAACCCTCCAAAACCACTCCCCCCACCATACACAGTTCCACCGACGGAGCTCTTCAACTTCCACAGGACTACTTTCCTTCGCTGCTCCTCACATCCCACCCCTTCCCATCTGCTGGGATGACTAGAGGGTGCTCCCCTCTCTCCCTAAACTGGGCTACTGGGCTGTACCCAGTAAAATGTGGGCATCTCGGCAGGGAGGGATCTGTATCGAGGACCGCAGGCTTCAAGGTCAGAGACACCTGGGTGCATCCTCCCAAGCAGCGGCCACACAAAAGAAGCAACAAAGCGACTGGAACAAAAGGACAAAGGCAGGCGGAGGACAGAAGAGGCCGGCCTCGTTAGTCGCCCCCTCCCCCACACCATCGCTCTTCCCGGCCAGCCGAGATCTCCCTTCCACACAAAAGTCCAGTAGCGGAAGCTGTCGGGGATCCCTCCCCTCCCCCCCCAGCCACACCCACTCACCCTTCTTAAACAGCTCTAGCAGCGCTGGGAGGTGGCGGCCCAGGAACACCACCATGGCTGCGGGCACCACTGGGGACCTTCTCCCACCCTCAGCTCCCTGAGCACAGGACAGCGCCTTTACCTAGCGCAGCACTAGCCCGCCCGCCTGCCACCTCACAGAGCAGCGCGACCTGCCGGCAGAGGAGGGGGAGAGGCTGATCAGGGTTCTCCTCCCACCTTCGCCACTGATCCGCCCACTCGCCAACCCCGCCCCCACAAGGGGGGTACAGGGGCAGAAGAGGGAAATTGAGGCCCCAGACTGTGGAGGGTGATTCTTAAGTCTCAAGGCGGATCACTAACTGCACCCAAGTCCTTATCTAAACACTCAGGAACCAGAGCTAGGGGAAGGGTCCCAGCTGCCAGATGGTAGACAGCCAGGTGGCCAGGCCAGACTTGGCATGGTGCCCACCCCCAAGCCCTCCTGGCTGTTGGGGTAGTTTCCAGGGGAAGGATCTTAGCTCACGCAGGAGCCCAGGGCCACCTGTAGAGATAGATGGTCAGGCCCCTCTAGGGGCAGGGTCACAGTACAGACTGGGAAGCCAAGAAGATGCCTGGAGCAGAATCAAGTGGTTGGTGGTAACAACCCCTCAGGAGTGGACAGCCCCACATTCCCCAAGGACTTTTTTTTTTCTACTTTGGCAACATGACATCAGAGGACTAGAGAAACATAGAGAACTATCCAAGGTCACACAGCACAGGCACGATTTCAACACAAACTTTCAGTTCCCCCAGCTTGGGATTCTTCCTGCTGGCCCCACTCTGACTTAGTGATGTGCTAGATCACCAGGCAGGGATAATAGAGTTGGCAGAGAAACAGCAAAGTCAGTAAAGGTCAGGACATTGTAAGGTGGGGCACTGGGAGGGACATCGGATCCAGGTTCAAATTGTGCTACAACTCCATCACACACAAGTCATACTCCTCTTTATGAGACTGCCATATCCATTATTTTAGTCGACAAACATTAAGCTAGTATAAGACAGTCCGGCTAAAGGAGGGGAACTTTATCTGTTCATTGGTATACACCCGGAATCCAAATCAGTGTTTGGCACTAGTGTGTAGCTGGGACCATCTGTCCTGACCTCTGGCACAAGCTATGAGTTCACTAAATGAATATATGATTGAGGCAGATTAATTTTAGGTAATAGACTGAGAAGCTGTGGCATTGAGGCCAGGCATCGTGGTACATTCCTATAACCCAGTCAATCTGAGAAGCAGAGGCAGGAGGATTGGCAGTGCTAACTCAGCCTGGGTAATTTAGGGACGTAGTGAGAGCTGTCTCAAAATTAAAAAATAAAAGGCTAAGGGTGTAGCTCAGTGCAAAGTTCTTGGGTTCAATCTCCAGTACTGCAGAAAAGGATGTTGGTATTGAGACTCAAATAAGAAGCCAGCCAGGGCAAGGCCAGGGAACAGAGACTTCTAGGCAGACAATGGCACATATGAAAACGTTGAGGCAGAATGATGGGTTTCCAGGAATAAAGAGGAGGCCAGTGTGTCTGGATATGCTGAGCAAAGGACAGAATGGTAGGAGGTGAGATCAGAGGAGGGAAGGAACCAGATGAGGTGGGGCCCTAGGCCTTGGCAGAGTCAGGGAGCTCCAGGAGATTGATCAATGTTTCAGCCAAAAGAGTTTCAGCCAAAAGATCCTCCTGGAAGAGATCCTCCTGGAAACTCCAGAGAAGCTGAGACTATGAAGAAAGGAACTACAACATGCTGTACCCCAGACTCACCCCAAGGTACTCCTCTCTTATTGCACCTCTATGAGTCCTCAAGGGTGCAGAAAGTCACAGTGGCTCCAAAGTTACAAGACCTCTCTGCAGGTCCTTCCACATTACTACATACCTCACACAGGCTTCCCCACCCCTTCTTTTCTTTTTGAGACAGGGTCTTTCTGTGTAGCTCAGGTTGGCCTCAAACTCATGACAACCCTCCTGCCTCAGCCTCCAGAGTGCTGGCATTACAGATGTGCCCCACCACATGTGGTGAATGGGCCTTTTTGAGACCACTGGGCTGAACCCTCACTCTCTGGGAAACACAGAATTTGTTGAGCTGAATATTATACAGCACTGAAGTCTAAACACCAGTCCTAAGCAGGCACTGTTGTCTCCATTTTACAGATGAGGAAACCAGCAGGGGGCACATGTTAAGAAGCTGCCACTGTAGCCCCCAAATTACTTAAATGGGAGCAGCATTTTCAGTCAGAATAACTTAAATCCAGAAGCCATACTCTGTCCACTGTGCCAGCTGCAAACCTGACCTCCCTACTGAAGAAGGAGTGGAGACTCCACCAACCCTACAAACTAGAAGTTTCTTGCTGCCCCAATCCTCCCCCTCTGAGGCCAGTCCCATCCAGCCTTCTTATCAGTCCCACACTAACTGAAAAGAGCAGCAGAGCGACTCTTGCAGGGTGATTAATCTTTGCCAGGCATGGTGCCAGGTACTGGTGGGAGGCAAAACACTGCCTCTGCCCTCACAGATCGTGGGGCAGCCTTTAAGGCAGGTACATGAAGGTACTTTCCTAGTAACTGATGGAGGACCTGGAAGACTTGGGGAGCTTGATTACTTCCCCGGCTCTGGCTGGCTATAAAATCAGAGCCCTTCACCACAAGACAGCCATCCCCATCTTCTCCCTAGCAACAAAACAAAAGGCTGAGCTCCTACTAAGTTGAAGCTGGAGAACATCAGCCTGTCCGGCAGACCACAGCTGGTAGTCCAGGCCACAGCTGCAAGTTCCCCAGCCAGAACCAAGGCTGTCATACTTGATAACATCTGGTTGCCCTAGCAACACCCCTCCCTCTCTCTACCTACGGCCTGGCCAGAACTGCCTTTCTGGGCTACCCTAGCACAAGTCTGTACACCTGTGGCTTGCTTGGAGGAGACTCAGCAAGCAGAGTCCCAGCTTGGGGAGGGCACCTCACAGAGAAACTTGAGGTCCAGAGAGAAGAAGGACCTTGTCCAAAGCTGCCTGTTCCAGGACTTTCTGCTTTGGCACTGTTCAGAGATGCTACCTGAGGCTAAGGCCTTGAAGGAAGCTCACCATGTACATGAGTCAGCCCCACCTGCTGGAGGGAGGAGGCTTCCTGGAGCTGAGATGACTCCCAGCCCCTGGCCACACCCCGAATGTACAAAGCACATCAGGAAGCAGGCACACAGGCCAACTCAAGAGCTCAAGTACAGTTCAGAGTTCAAGTACATGTGTAGAGGCATTCTCCTCCAGAATGTCCCATTGAAACTGGGTATGGTGTGCACCCCTGTAATCCTAGCACTCAGGAGGCTGAGGCAAAACGTTTACCACGAGTTTGAGATGAGCCTGAACTACAGAGCAAGACTCTGCCACAAATAAACAAAAAAGTTTATTTTCTAATTTAAAAAAAGGAATGTGTCACTGAAGCCACTCTGACAGATAGACATTCTCAGGACCACACACCCACAAAGCACTCCCTCTCCATCCACTAGCTCAAATGCACAGCCCAAGTGGCTGCACATCCAGGAAGGCAAGTGCCTGTACCCACTATCCAGGGGGTTTCCTGAGCCTGAGGATAGGGAGGAAGCCAGGAAGGACCACTTGTGCGCATGTGTTTGCACTGTCTTGGCAGTAACTTTCATAGGGTGAGGCCTGAACCTGCCCCATTCCAGAGCAAGGGGTGGGGGTGACGCACTCACAGGAAGGCTGGCCTGACTCAGGGGACAGGAATGAGGGGGGAGGGCACAGCTGTCCAGGTGGCCTTGCTCAGGAGCTGGAACCCTCCAAGTCAACCAAGCTGGTCCCCCCATTCCCTGTTCCTGTCCCTACTCCCCCTGGTCAGCCCTCCATCCAAGAGTCGGAGTGTTCAAAAGTCCTTATCTGAACCCCTCACTGTACACGTGAACAAATGAAAACCCAGGGATGCCAGGGCTTTCTCCAGTCACAGATTCTATGGCCAGGAGCTGAACCAAGGGTATGTAAGGATTTTCTCTCAGAGACAAAAAAAAAGGGAAATGAGCATAACAAACTTTCAGGTAGGAGCATTTTTTTATTCTACTACCTAAAAGGCATGGCTGAAGAGTCCCGTTTACAAAGGCCCATAAGAGGCTCAAGGGAAAGTGACAGTCTTGCTCAAGGTCATCCAACCAGGAAGAGTGGCAGATACCACATTTGGACTTAGGTCTCACTCCAAATCCCTTAGCAATCCTTCATCTGAGAAGATCAGTGGGTAAAGAGGGGCACAGTCTCAGTCCCATCCTGCCCAAAGAACAGAAAGCTCTGCACCCCACCTCTGCAGGAGAATCCCCCTCAGTTCCCTTAGTGTCCAGCCCCACCCTGGCAAGGGCAGAGCTGACAGGCCAGGCCGGTTCTAAGGTAAATATAGTGGGGGTAGGGAATGCACAGAGCAGGGTGGAGAGGATCCCATCCCTTAGGGTGCCCTGGAGGAATGGGCAGTAGTACAGGGAGGAGTTAGCTACAACAATATTAATAAATGTCATAATGAGTTTCTGGGCCAGCATTTTCTCCTGACAATGACATAATAATCCCTTTCGGCCAGGGCACAATTCTGAATTTCCAAAACTTTCTTTTGTTCCTTCAAGGCATGATTATCCCCATTTTATGGATGCCAGAGAAGCAGCCACCATGAAATCAAGAGAGAAAAGGATTGGGAATCAAAGACCTAAGACAAATAAATCAGCCTCCCTGAGCCTCAGTCTCCTCCTCTGTAAAGCGGGACTAACTCTCACTTCACGGCATAGCTGGGGAGCCTAAATAAAACCATGTAATCAACTGTAAACTCAGAAAGTATTATATCAGAGCAAGTCTCTGCCTGTCCAGGACACGGAGGGGAGGGAAAGAGTCTTTCCAAGTACAACACTGTGACAACAAACCGGCAGTTACCAAAGGCCGACTGATGAAAACCCTAAACCCCTCTCTACACAGAGGCCCCCAAAGGCTCAGTGACTTGCCCAAGGTCATGCAGCTAGGGCAGTCAGGATTCAAGCCCAGCTGACTGGCTGTAAAACACTGTTCTTTCCAGGCTACCCACTGCCTCCATCCCACCCACTTCTGGAGCTCTCCTCCAATCTCAAGTGGAGCTGAGGACCATTAAAGATAAGCCCTGATTAGGGACACTTAACAACAGCTCCCTATCTCTCCTCAGTGACCTGCCCTATCTGGCAGCCCCAACCTTAGTTGGGAGGGAAGGTAACTGCAGGCCCAGACCACACATATCTCACTATCCTGAGAGTCAGAAATCCTAGGTTTGAGCTCTGCTGCCTTTTAACTGCAGCTTGACCCCCAGCCAAGCACTGCCCTTTTCTGTTTCTTCACCTAATCTGGGAGAGTTGGAGAGATGATGTCCTACACCCTCTGCATGCATAACTCCAGCCCCTCAAAAGAGTACAGAGGTTCCCTACTTTCCCTGGCAGCAAAGGGGTTCAGCTTATCACAGATCCCTCAGATCAAAGATGCACTGGCAAGACCTTTATCTGGAAGCCCAGGGCTCCCACAAGCAAGACCGGATATCACACAGTTGGTCACAGGTCTTCCCCAAAGGAAGGGGAGGAGGCTGTTGGGTGGGAAGAGAAGGGGGCCTTTTCCAAATTGTGGAACCTACCAAAGATCCTAGACCCTTTCTATCCAAATGGGGAAGGATAGAAAGAATTCCCAACAGCCTGACTACCAATTTCTTCCCTGTCTTCCTATATGTGAGATGGGAACTCTAAACTCAACAAAGAGGGCTGGCTGCATGTGTAAACCTGTGGATACAATGCACCATGGGAACTGGAGGGGGCAGGACAGGGTGGTTCTCCAGGGGCTCCCAATTTACATCCTTCACCACCACCATCCCTCAAACTGCCCCCCGCTCAATTGGTCTGGGGAAGGGAGGGTTGAATTTGTGAGAACCAAAGCCAACTACAATCCCAGGAAGTTAGTATCTTTTCAGCATAGAAGCCTTGCCTCATCCATTTTGACCCTTCCCTACCCTCTAAGGGCATTTGAACCAGGGAAGAAAAAATTCTTCCTTAGAGCTTAATTTCCCCTTCCCACCTACTCAATCCCTGCACTCTTGGGGGCTTCAATGCTTAGTCCTCAACTCCCTGTTACAGGGTCCACTAAATCTACCACTCACCCCTGCCCTGGGCCTCAGGCTTGCTCTGCCTAGAGGCCACACAAGCCTAACATGAAAGCCATCAATCCCTGAACTGGCCAGGGGCACAGGCTTTGTAATCTCACCTCTCACCGCTTGGTTGGGCTCCATGCTGAGCCACATCTCCAGCCCCTTTTTCTTGGGGGGGGGGGGGAGGAGTGTGTTTTATTGGTATATTTTAGATATACATAACAACATTCATTATAGGAAACTGGTACCTGTACATGATATATCTTGGGGGGTTTTTGTTTTGTTTTGTTTCATTCTCCTCCCCTCCACCCTTTTCTATTTTCAGGCAGGGTCTCGATAAATCTCTAAATTGCCCAGGCTAGGCTCAAACTTGGGATCTTCCTACCTCAGCCCCCAAATTGCTGGAATTATAGGCATGCATCAGCAGACAGGGCTCTTTATTTGTTTTCTTTGGGAGAGGGGTATGTTTGTTTTTTGTGGGTTGTTTTTTCTGTTTGTTTCTTTGCAATACTCGAGATTAAACTCAGGAGCACTCTATACCCAGTTATACCTCCACGCCCCACCCCCCACGTTTTTTTAAGATTTTGAGACAGTCTCACTAAATTGCCCAGGCCAGTCTTGAACTCTCACCTCAAACTCCTACAGTCCTTTCCCTAGCACCCAGGAAGGCTTAGTCATTTTGTTTTGTTTGCTTTTTTGAAATAGTCTCACTCTGTAATTCAGACTGGTCTTGCACTTGCTATGTAGCCCAGGCTGGCCTCAGACTCAACAGCAATCCTCTGCCTCAGCCTCCTGAGTGTTGAGCTTACAGGCATGCACCACACACCTGGCAAAGTTTGATTTTGAATCTCAATTCAGCCTTGGTATGTGGCCTTGTAAAAGTGACTTCATTTCTCTTGAGTACCAGCTTTCTCGTTTTTGATATGAGAACAGTTTTTTGCTTGCTGGACTGTCAAAAGACAAGAGTTAGCATAGGGCTTTATTTTTATCTCTGCATTAACATCTACCATCCTCCCCCACCCCACCCCCAGCGAAGCATTTCAGTACCACCCTTCACAGCATTCTGGCCCTTATTCCCAACATCTGATTAACCCCAGGTTCTGTCAATGCTGCTGCCTCCTCCCAAATGTCTCTATAGCTACCACTCCTTTCCACCCCACAGCACCCACCCTGTCCCCGCCCTCACTTTATCACCTCTCCCCTGGATTACTGCAATAGTCTCTGTGCTTCCACTCTCACCACCCCACCTCCAACCTGTCCTGCCTGCACCTGCCCTGGCCCTGGAGCCATCTCCCTAATACACCACTGTTGTGGGCTCCTCTTTTGCTCAAATACCTTCACTGGCTCCCTATGGCCTATAGATTTCACCCCTCTCTGGTTCTCTTGCCTGTCTCTCTTCTTAACAAACCAATCAAATGAGTAAGTATTTAAGCTCCACTCTCACACCTGAGCCCATTGCAAAAACTGAGGTCTTAGAATTCTCAAGATAAGTAAAACCAGAGACTGTCATTTACATTAACAATGGAATCTCTTCTCTTCCCAGGAACAAGGAAGGAACCTGAATTACTTTTCAGTCTCTATACTCAGCCCCAAGTGCCTACCTTTGCTTGAGAACATATCCCACAGTTGCAACAAATCCCTAGCTGTGTTATCTCACTTAAACAATTGAGGATTAATTTCAATATTGCAGTTTCTTCGGAGGCCAAATTAACTTTACCTCAGTTTTCAAAAGCTGACCCCAACCCAGAAGCTTTAGCTATACAGCCTGGACTTTCCCCCAGCCCCTACACTTGTGTGTTGCCCCAACAATGCTTTCTGGTGTTTTAGGGGCCTAGCTAACACCTGAGTTTCACAGCCTAGCTAACACCTGAGTTGCAGCGGGGGCTGGATGTACACAGGGTTGTGAGAAGCCCTAGGTCTCTTCATCAAGGGCCAGCACACCCATTTTTTTATTTCTGTAAACACTTTTTTTTTTCTTACTTTCTCCTCCATTATAATGGTCACAAATCCAGGCTGACAGCTAGTTCTCAGAAAGCCATCAGATAGATCACAGTGGCCATCAGCTATGGAGAGCCCAGCCTCAGTCCTACTGGCTGAGTGCAGATTCTGGAAGGAGACAGGTGAGCACATCCAAGCCTTCAGAGCTGCAAGCAAGAAGACTACTAGAGTCTCTCAACACCACCCACATTGTGAGGAATCCTCAGAAAGCTTACTTGAACTTAATTAACACTTTTCCTCTTGGTGATCTTCATGATTATTGCTCAAACCCTCCATATCCCAAATGACCTTGCACAAAGCCCTTTTCTCAGGGCTTTCTCAGGGGTTTGGAGCACCTGCCTGGCAAGAATGAGGTCCTGAGTTCGAGTCCTGATACTCCCCCCTCATAAAATGACAAGCCCTTTTCTCTTCAGTCTCTTGATCTATGAAATGGCTAGCCAGTACTGTAAGGGTCTCACATTAAGTTTACCGAATTTCACAGACAGTCTTAGGAGCCAGGAAAGTCCAGGAAAGTGAAAGGAATCTGCCCAAGGTCACTAATGCTCATGCAGAGCCAGACCCCTCCTACCGGGGCCACGCTCTTCCCATACCCCATCGTGTAGAGGGGCTGATGGAGGGATGAGCTCATCAGACTGCGAGCTGAATCTCTAGGAATGTGGGCCATTCTGGGCTACACGGATGGATTCTCCAGCCACAGCAAGGACCCCCCTACCCCACCTGTCTTCACAATCTCATGTTCCCAGATCAGCAGGTACCCCAGGG
The DNA here is from genome assembly GCA_004027455.1 of Hydrochoerus hydrochaeris. NCBI lineage: Eukaryota > Metazoa > Chordata > Mammalia > Rodentia > Hydrochaeridae > Hydrochoerus > Hydrochoerus hydrochaeris. Next base: position 36,934 of record PVLA01002370.1, on the reverse strand, counting down.
TGCCTGCCACTTTTGAAGGTTCGTATCTTGGAGGTGTCGTTCTGGATCCACCACTTCACCCCTCCCCCTTCTCCTGTATTTACATAGCGAGAAAATGAGGCACCCTGAACGGACGCCCCTCCTCCAGCACCCCTTGGGACTCTCTCGGGGACAGCGTGAACTGCCGCATTCGCTAGGGGAAACAAGAATGCGATCTCCCAGCCCTGGGGGTGGAGGCTTGCCCGTTTCCTACTCCCCACCCTCGGAAGCAGGAATGTGACCCGCGGAGGGATCCCGCAGCCCGCCGGGAAGGGTTGCTGAGTTCCAGCTCGGTGGCCACATTGAAAGAGGGAAGATGCGGAATGGAAGGGACCTCGGGGCCTGCGGAGGGGGCGGAGGGTACAAGAAGAGGACGCGGTGGCGTGGTGAGGGTGGGGAAGGAACCTAGCGAACCAGTCTGACTCTCGGTCGCGCCAGTTGGAGGCGGTCCTGAGCCTCCAGCCCCGGGTTTCCTGCCTTTCCCCTCCACCTTTGTCTCCCAACCCGGCTGCAAACTTTCAGTATGTTGGGGTCTAAGGCTTGAGGAACAAGTGTGCGTGTGAGTGCCTTAGGGTCTACCTGTGAACCTCACGAGACTGGTTGGTTGTGGAGTTATGAAGCTGCGTGACCATTTTTGTGCCTAGCACGCTGGGCAGCCCTACCTGACTGTAGGTGTCTGTGTCTCAATCTGCGCGTGGGTGTAATTCGTGTGGCCATGTAAACCGTATGCATCCGTATATGTCCTGTGTCTCAGGATCTGTGCGTCCCACTTGAGATTGTGTAGGTGACTGTGTATGTAATTTTTGTCTCTGCATGTCCCTGCATCTGAGCGTGTGTTCTGTGTATGCGCAACCATGTGAAATGTGAATATGTACGTGTGCCCGTCCGGGGGTATCAGTGTGTACGTGTGTCTTCATGTACATGTGAGGGGTGGGGTCTGCGCGGATTCCCCGCCCCCACACTCACGCCCACCAGGCCCCGGGAGGGGGCAGCAGCGGAGGCGACCGCTGCAGCGGGGAGACCCTCCTCCCAGCCTGCCCCGCCCCCACCCCCTACCTGCGGGCCGCTTCGCCGACCGCCCGAATCGCCAGAAGCTGCGGACCCGGGGACTACTGGGGGCCTTCCTCTTGTGGTGTGAGTTCCCCATGGTGGGCGCGGGAGCTGGCGAGGGAACCCCGAGCGCGGCCCAGCCAGCCCGGCCACCGGGCCCGCAGCCCCGGGAGGGAGGCAAAGAGACGCGCGGTCGGCCACCGCGGGCGCCCCCAGCCCCAGCTCGGCCACGCCCCCGCGCTATGTGGCCAATGGCTGGGCAGGGGGTGGTGCCAGAGGAGGGCTGGGTCTGGCGCACTTCCCGTCGACTCCGCCCCTCCCGGGACCTGGGAGACCTGCTGAGCCGCCCCGCCCTGAGCGCTCTGGGAAAGGCTGGCTGGTCCAGGTGGGGCAAGCTGATGGCCGGCTCTTCCGAGAAGCAGGCCTCTCTGAGGCCTGCAGTGGAGCTAGGAGAACTGGGGGTCAGCCTCCAGACAGGCGCGATCTGGAGCCCTGCTGCTGCAGTAGCCCACCAGCCAACACCCCGTCAGTGTCGCGTGCCTCTGTGTGTATCTCCTGTCTCTGCCTGTGTGTACAAATGTATGGAACTTTCTATAATGTGCTGTACAAAATAATAGTAGCATTCTTTTTTTAAAAAAAATGCTTATTATGTGACAGGCACCGTGCTACCTGCTTTGATGCATTCTTTAATTTCATCCACGAAAAGTTCGTGGATGAAATTAAAGTTCGGAAGATAGGTATTTCCATTATATTCATTTTACTGACAGGGAAATCGAGGTTCCTTGAAGTTACCTGACTGACTCAAAATCTACGAGCATTATGCTGCAGGGCCAGTATTCAAATCCAGACTGACTCCAGCACCCACTGCTAAGAGCCACCACCTCTTCATGTATCTTCATCTCCAGATGACCTTAAAGGAGGGCAGTGGTTGGATATATGTATACAACTGTGTCTTTAAAGGTGGCTGTGTAGTTCTGTAGCCCTGTGCATATCTGTGACCCTGAACACATGGGTTTGTATGACTACATCCACGTAGTTAAGCCTGTTTTCATGTCTGGATATGTGATTTTATGTATTTGCCTATGTAATTATTACCATCTCTCTTAGGATGGTTGGCTGTCAATGACTTGTGGATATGAGTGTATAACAGTCTATCTGTGTGTATGTATGTGTAAATATGTTTGTCTGTAAGACTGTGGAAGCCAGACGTGGTGGCACAAGCCTGTGATTCCAGCACTCAGGAGGCTGAGCCAGAGGAGTTGCTGTTAAAGGCCAGCCTGGGCTACATAGTGAGTTTGAGGTAGGCCTAAACTGCACAGCAAGACCTTGTCTAAAATAAAATAAAATAACTATGGAATTAAGCCAGGCATGGTGGCGCATTCCTATAATTCCAAAAGGAGGCTGAGACAGGAGGGTTGCAAGTTTTAGCCCAGCCTGGGCAATCTATCAACTTTATGAGACCTTGTCTCAAAAAGATGGGCTATAGCTTGGAGATGTAGCTCAGTGTAAAGGCCCTGGGTTCAATCCTCAGTATCCCAAAAAACAATACAAAACAAATCATACACAATTAAGGATAGGGTATGGCTCAGTAGTAGGGTATAGCTTGTCTACCATGTCCAAGGCTCTGAGTTTGATCCCAGCACTGAAATAAAAAAAATATGCTTTTATGTATTAGTATGTGTTTGTGGTTGTTGGGTTGTGGTCGTTGAGTATGTCTATCTCTACAGTTGGTTTGTGCTGTGTGTATGTGTCTGCATGTGTAAATAATGGAGCTTGTAGGTAAACACGTGTGAAGCCACCCCATGTCTTCATGCATTTGTGAGCTTCATTCATCTTGCCTTATAAGTCCTTATTTTATCAAAGCCTAAACCAAACCTTACCTCCCCTAAAAGTCTTCTAGGCTGTCTCCAGCTTCTATCTCTGTGTCCTCAGAGGCACTCTTGTGCACAGGGACCTGTCTAGAGCCCCACAATCTAGGCAATAACTCTCCTTTACCATCAGTCTGTCTAGTCTCTACAACTAGGGGTAGCATGGTATAGCAGAGACTCAGCACTGGGCCGAGAGTCCAGAACTGTCAGTTCTACTCTCCATGTTTATCCTTTTTGCCAGCTTGACAAACCCCTTCACTATACCATGCTGCCTCTTATGTCCCATGATTCCAAGATGCCCTGTTCCCTGCCTGCAAAATGGAAGTGTCACAGCTGACCACCACTCTCCCTGAATTCCCATCCCTTGCTAAGAGTCTAAGGGTGACAACACTGAAATCCCAGAAGAGCTGGCATTTGTTCATGTCCAGAAAATACCCACACACTGTGCATCAAGCTTCCTACCTCAGTCTCTGCTTTGCAAAAAGAAGAAAGTCTTAGTGGCAAAGCTGGGAGAGACCTTACAGATCTGCTAGTATAACACGTTCATGCTGGCTTGAACCACCAGTGGTATGTGCATGACTATCAGATTGGGTGAACCACCAGTGGTATGTGCATGACTGTCAGATTGGGAAGCTTGTACCACTGGTGGTACAAATGGATCTAATCACTTTTATCAGTCTTTTTCTAATCATAAAAAGCCACCCTATGAGACAATCATGGCGGGTGTGGTGGCACATGCCTGTAATCCCAGCACTTGGGATGTTGAGGCAGGAGGATTGCTGCGAATTTGAGGCCAGCCTGGGCTATAAAGAGAGGTCAAGGCCAGCCTGAACTTTATGTACTACCAAGTGATTTAAGCCACCCAGCAGTGAGACATATGAATTACATCCCATCCTGAAGGTGTTAATTCCCGTCATTTACAGATAAGACAGGGAAAATGATGCCTATAAAGGAGACAGGTGGTGTGGAGAAGTAGAGGGACATCCAGAAGAAAAGAATGAATCCCTTGGCATGAGTAGAGTGAGAATGGGTAAACAAAGTATCTTGAAGATGTAACGGCTATCTTGGCCTTGCAGGATTTGCCGTTGTCCATCAGGTCAGTCTCATCTCTGATTGTACCTTCCTTCCCCTCACTCAGCGTTCTAGCCACACAAAGCTGCTCAACGTTCCCTTAGTGCACACCTCCAACCCTTCACACCTGCTCTCTCTTCTTCCACCGTTGCCTGGAAAATGCTTCTTCATACTCATAGCTCTGCTCAGTACTCTGCTCTTCCATACACTTCCCTGCCCTGACTTTGTTCTCTGTGCTCCCGAACCTACTAATGCTACCCTCTAACCACACCCCAGAGCTCCCCAGCACCTGACACCATCCCAGAGCTTTCCTCATCATATCAGTTTATGTTGGCATCTACCTTTCCAACCAGAAAAACATTTCCTCAGAGTAAAGACTATCTCACTCCTAGGCAATTCCCAAGCTTGACACACAGTAGGTGTCCCCAGCATGTTGCCTAGCAACTGGTAAAAGTGGAAATGGTGGGGCTTGCAAACTCTGTGTAGAAGCCATAGTGACACTTGTTACTGGTGGCAGTGGCTGGAGGAGGCAGTAATAATAACACCTAAGTACTTTCTTTACAAAGGTAGTACTTGCGTGAGAAGTACTGTCCAAAGCCCAGAACTTGAGAAGGAGGAGTATAGCTGGGGGGAAGTAACTGATAGGGAAGGCACACGGGGACCAGAACTCCAGATGAGGCTTTGATGCTTTGTTGTGGGATTTTTTTGTTGTTTGTTTGGTTGGTTTGTTTTTCCTTCTTTTTTGGTACCAGGAATCCAACTCAATGCCTTGTACTTGCCAGGCAAGCACTGTGCCACTGAGCTATATCCCCAGCCTGGTTTTGGTGCTTTGTGACCCCTTAAAGAACAATGGTGCAGAAATTTGCAAGAGAGGACATCCTACACAGACAGGAGGCCCTCCTTGGTCATCTTGCCCGGAAACCCCAAGAACCTCATGGATATCATGCACTTTGTCATGTGTATTTTGGTTTGGTTTGGTTTGGTTTGGTTTAGTTTTTTTGTTTTGATTTAGTTTACAGTACTGGGTGTGTTAACTCAAGGCCTTCACAATGAGCTACAGCCCCTAGCCCTTTTTTATGTTTTAGTTTGAGATGGAGTCTTGCTAAGTTGCTAGATTACCCAAATTTGGTTGGAACTTGCAGTGGTGCTGCTTCAGCTTCCCAGAGTGCTAGGATCACAAGCCTGCATCACCATGTCCAGCTCCATGATCCAGGTTTAAAGTCTAGGCAGGCTCAGCTATTGCTGTGACAATTCCACACCAAGCACAGAGCTGGGTACCTTGTGAGTAGAACTGACAGTCCTCTGATGAATTGGCCTGGAGCATAAAGGTATAGAGTGGGAGATGATGGGGGAAGTGAAATATTTCACTCCTATCCAAGGAAGCTGCTTTCACCTCCTTCCTTCCCCAAATCAGTCAGGGAGTTGGAGGTAGCCCTGGGGTCTGTACACGGAAGGTGTGTGTACCTGCTTTCCCTACCCCATCTTGCTTACTTTGGCCCAAACAATGTACAATACCTCCTCTATTCATTTTCTTCAGCATGTGACAAGCCAGGAGCAGCTGAGAAGGCTTTGAGGGTTTGGGGAGTGGGGATTTCCCAGGGAGGAGGTGCTGAGGGAGGCTCTGCTGAGGGAGAAAAACATGTAGACTTTTCTGGCCACAGGGTTCAGTCACCCTACTTTAGCAGTGAGGATGAACACATGGATTAAAGGCCCCTCCTGGCCTGTGGGGGATTTCCAGGAGAAGGACAAGAGGTAGGAGGCCCCAAGGGTGTCTAAGGTAAAGAAGGGAAAGGAGGGGAGAAGAAAGAAGGCTCCCTTGGCATCCCTTTCTTCCCAGCTCTTCTCACCCTTGATAGAAGCTCCTCGCTGGGAAGGGCTTCTCCGGTTTGAAGTTGGAACAAAACAGTAAAGAAGCTGAAATCAGACCGGCAGGTGTGGGCTCCCTTTCTGCCTGTAAGGCTGGCCACTGTATGGGCTTTAATGAGTCACTCCTTCCTCTGGGGCTCAGCTGCCCATCTGTATGTATGATGAGGGCTTCTTGTGATATCTCAGGTCATCAACAATGAGCACCTAAGATCCAGAGATAGCTGTGCTCAGGGGACCTGTTTGGATCTCTTATGGCCAAAGCCACTCAGTGTCAGGTCCTGTGTTGGGTAAAGGAGAGGGGAGGGCCAGTCAGCCCTGCTCCTGTTCTCAGGGTATCCAAATACTGAAGCATGGCCACCCTGTGCTCCATGAACCCCAAAGAACCAGCTGGCTCCAGTCGCCAGCAAGTATCCTGCCTGACTCCTGTGCTTCAACTCCCATGACCTCAGCTTCCCCTCACCTTGAATTGTAGCTCAAATGTCACTACCTCTGATCCCCCTCAGAGATCCCTGTGCTTTCTCTTGCCACTTTTTGACCCTTAATTACCTGTTCAACATCTGGTCAACATGCTCAAATTGTGAGGTTGGTTCAGGAGGACTGAGACCTTAACTCTCTTATTTATCCCTAGGACAGTGCACAGGACATAGTAGATACTTAAACTTTGTGAAATAAGTGAGTGAGGCTCCTCCTTTCTGGACCCAAGGCATGCAGTGCCCATCCTTTAATAGCAGGTGGGTGGAGGTAGGCAAAGCAGTCACCTTACCACATTTTTTGTTGAGATCCCCAGACTAGTCTCTATCAATGTATCCCATAGCCGAGGGAACCATGCTGCCATTATGTACAATGGTCCAGGCCCCAGGCTACCCCAAGATCTTCTACCCAAGAAGAAGGTAGACATAAAATCAAATACTACCCAACTCCACATTTCTTAAATACTCTGCTGTAGAATCTGGGTGCAGCAGTTTCCCCTGAGAGTATCATAGAGATGAGGATACCAGAACTGGGCCTTGAACATGAATAAGAGTTCACTGAATTGACTTGTTTTTTTGTTTTTAAGACAGGGTCTTGCTATGTAATTCAGACTGACCTTGAACTCACTAGGCAGCCCAGGCTGGCCTCAAACTTCACAGCAATCTTCCTGCCTCAGCCTGCCAAGTGTTGAGATCATAGGCATGCTCCACCATGCCTAGCTAGGAATTCACTGATTGAAAAGTGAAAGGAAGCACATGGTAGGCAGGTGAGCAGCACATGCAATGACAAGGAATGTAAAAATACATGGAGAATGCACCCTCCTATGATATCCAGGCCACTGGGTCTCCATCTCTTATCTGGCTGTCCAAAGGGAGGCCTTCCCTTCCTGCACACAACTCCATCCCCATGCTCATCTCTCAGCCCTAAGCTTGTGCCACCAAACCACCCTGAAACACACAGGCTCTGAGAACCACCAGTGTAAAACTCCATCTTTAGGGAGACACAGCATGGTTGGCCCAGAGTGAAGCAGGCCTGCTTGATGCCATACAGCAGAACAGATCTCAAACTCAGATCTTTTCACAAGCTCATGCCAAGGACCATCCTCCCTTGGTAGTTGGCCAGAGGGAACGTGGAATCCAGTGTGTGTTCACAGGCTGATGTCTGCTGGGCCTGGCAGGGTGGCTTTTGAATTCTCAAAACCAGAACCATCTCCACTTCTCCCCTTCTGCCAATGCCCTAGAGAAACCTAGATGTGGTACATTCCCTTACCCGAAAGGTGGTCCTGTCCAAGTTTCTACAGTGCTTAGTGCCTCCACAGTCTGAAAAGCAGTCAACAACCTGGCATTTTGTTTGGGCAGTATAGCCTTTGGGGACAGATTGAGTGGCTCTGTCATTGCCATGCTGTGACATCACTACCACAGAGGCAGGGACTTCACCTATTCTGTCCTCAGGTATTCTTATCACCTTGAACAAGGCCTGGCACTGACACTGCACAGAAGCATAAAGCATGAAGCCTGGTGACCTTGAGCAAGTTGCTGTACATGGCGATAACTGCTCACGTCCCAGGCTGTTATGAGGACAACAGAAGACAACCTACCACGCTGGCCAGGAGCAGCCTTCCTGCTACTTCTCCTCCCCTTCCACACCCAGCTCACTGCCTCCAGAAAGCCTCCCCTGATTACTTGCTGGGCCCCAGCCCTGGCATTAATCCCAGAAACACTTCCTCTGCACACACTTGTCCAGAGTCCAGGTGATATTTCTGGAAAATATAGATTGGTGGGGCAGTGTTTTGTTTTGTTTTAACTTTTTTTTACATCTGAGTCCTCACACAAAAATGAGACTCTGCCTTCTATGAATCCCCCTCAGTAATAACCATCAATATGGGTCAAAGAGATGTAACCAAATAAACTGTTTTCTAAACATGGATTGGGATGAATTTAGCTAATGTCCAAATTCTCAGCTTCACAAGAGCAGAAACCTACTTCCATCGAACCATACTGCACAGCTCACAGAGCACTTTCGTGTCTGCTACCTAACTGGATCCTTAGAACACTCCTGCAAAGCCCCTGTTTTTCAGATAAGGGAAGTAAGGTTTGGAAGGGCGACTAAACATAAACACAATAGCAACATTTTGCATTTCTAGAGTGACTTCTTCAAATAATGTTCATTATTTGAGAATCTTGGAAAGAGAAAAGTCATAGACCCATGTTCAGAGGCTCAGTCACCTCTGTAAGAAACTTCTCTCCTTCCTTTTTTGGTTTTTGCGGGGGGTTTTGTTTTTTTTTGTTTTTTTTGTACCAGGGATTGAACCCACGACCATGTGCTTTTTGTTTGTTTTTTTTGTCTTGTTTTGTTTGGTACTGGGGATTGAATCCAAAACCAGTCCTCTCCTCCCTTGTGAGATAGTCATGGAATCTGTGAGCCCATAGGGAACTTGCTTATCCAGTGTCATGGGGCTTTATGGAAGCTGATCCAAAATATAAACCTTCATTTACCTTCCTCAACTCTATCAAGTTCCTTCACTTCTCTTTTGGGCCATTTCCCATCTGCAGAATGAGTTGAATCAGACGATCTTTAAGGCTCAACCCCCACTCTGTATCCTTCAAAGTCATGCAAATGAGTACTGTACCAGTCTTGGGGGTCAGGCGACTTGAGTATAGATCTCAGTTTGGTCAAATCAATCATGCACTGTGTCTGAGTCTCAATTTTTTTCATTTGCAAATGGGATCTCATGAGATAATGAACACAGGGACTCTTGACACATTCAGAATCAGAATAATAAATGTCAGATTTCCTCTCTTCCGCTAAATCTGTGTAGGGCAATGAGAAAAGCAGGGGAATCCTAAAAGACTAGAGTCAAAATTCCATTACAGCTGAGTTCTGATCTCCTAGTAGGAGAAACAGATGAGAGGGGATAAGACCTGCATCTCTTAGGTCTTTGGTTCAAAGACTGGAATGGAAGAGATAATAATTTTCCAAGTAAAGGCCCCTGACTTCCCAGGCATTCTCTGTGTATGCCTTCTCCATCTCCCCAATCTCCATTCTGAACATTCTCCCTGAAAGAGTTAATCATTCTTTGGGCTCCCCCTTCCTGGCCAGCAGTCCCAGTGGAGATTAGTGAGATCAGATTTTTGTTTCTCTTAATAAACAGAAAAGCTGGTCCAGGCAGGTGACAAGGAAACAATTATGATAATAGGAGGCTGGAGCAAAAAAGAACAGGACTTCCCTCAGCTATACCTGGGTCCACCTCCAGACCTGGGAAAACAATAGCTAGGAGCAGGGGTGCTGCCCATGCACGTGGGCTTAATCAGGCTGAACTGCTGCCCAGAAAGTCCAGCGCCACCCAATACCAAATACAAAGCAAAGGAGACCTGGCCATGGACCCAATGACCCCACACCCAGGCTGCTGGAGGAGAGACCTGTAGGCTTATAATATTTTCAGCCTCCTACCTCCAGGTAGGATCCCTTGGAAGGGTTCAGTGCCCCTGAGTACACCACCAAACCACTAACCTTCTGCCAGCTAATCCTGATAGTCTAATTGCAATCTGTCCTGCTGCAGTTCTGACCCATGCCCTCCTGAGTGAGATGAGGATAGCTTCACACCCAACCCCAGTGGAGCAGCTCTGGAAATCAGGGCTCCCCCCTCCCTCCCCACGTGAGGGCTGCAGAGTCTTTGAAAACACTCCTCACCCAAACCTCCCCTCAGGGTTTGGCCCAACCACCCCAGCTCCAGCTTCTCTCTGTGGCTGGGCCTGCTGGGTAGCAGGGCCCCCATCCAAAAGGAAGATCATGCCGGATGCAATCACACAACAGGCTTTCCACCCTCTTCCTGAACACCCCTAAAGTGTTCCTTCTACTTTTCCTCCAGAGAAGGTGGTTAAAGGACACTAGAAAGGTAAAAGCAGGAGGCATGCGATGAGCCCACACACCCCACCATTTCTGCACCTCCAGCACTGCAACAGGAGCAAAGGAAAAGTAGACTTTCCAAGCTACAAGCCCCACCCTCTAGCAGAAACTAAAGCCTTCCGCACCCAACAGAAGACAAAAAAAAAAGGTAAAGAGCCAAACACGAAGCAAGTGGCTGCAAGTAAAGTGACCCTGGTAGGGATGAGCCAGGTCAGCCTCCCCTCTTCTCAGGATCCCCACCCGTCAGGCCAGAGGAGGTGATCACCGACTCAAACTCAGAAAGATTAGGAAAGAAGTGTGTATTTTAAGTACCCACCCGAGCTCAGGTACAACACCCCCACAAGTTTGGGTCTCAGTTTCCCCTATCTATAAGCACACCTACAACTCAAGCATGTACCTATCAGGGCTGGAGGCAGGAGAGATGGGGAGGGGCTGCTGGCCCCGACTGTGAGGATGGTGAGCTCACCACCCTAGAAGGTGGATGTTTGTGGTTTGGCCCGGGGGCGGAGGAGGGGGCTGCGATCAAGTGGAAAAAGCTAACACAGTCAACCTAAGGTAGGCTAAACCCAAGATGGGTCCTTTGTAGGGTGGGAAACTTAGACCTACCTGCCCACCTGGTGGGCAGGAAACTCCTTTTGAGTGCAATTGGCTTTCTGGACCCAGAAAGACCCTCACCAGAGGCCCAAGGCCACCTGCCTCTCCCACTGGCCCCTGTCCAGAGTCAAGTCTCTGACCCCCTGACTCAGCACAGGACAGAACCTGGGCGAGCCTGATGGCGGGAGGGGGAATCGCCAGGCTGCCAACACTTCCTGCTGAAACACGGGGATCCCTGCCGCGGCCGGCTCGGGGGTCTCCTCCTCTCTGAGTGGGGCGGGCTGAGTCTGGGGTAGGGCGCAGGATAGGGGTGCTCGGGCTGAGCCTAGGGCTCTTCGCTCCCGCAGCACCAGCGCTTGGAGTCAGCCCTCCGCCGCACCGTGACCCCCGGCGAAGCCGCCCCGCCGCCCCCTCGGCGCGCCCGGCGCTCAGCGCAGCCCAGGTGTCCGGCCGCCTCACCTTGGCCCTTGCCCTTGGCCTTCTTGGTTCTGTCGTCCGCCTTCTTCGCGCGGAGGGCAGCCGGCTCGGCGCCCTCGGTCCCCGCCGCCTTCTTCTTGCGCCGCTTGCCCCGCAGCCAGCTGAAGGCGCGGCGGAGGCCCGACGCGCCCGAGCGGGACTTTTTCCTGCGCGGGGGGCTGCCCGGGCCCCCCGACTCGTCGGCCGCAGGTGCGGCAGGGGGCGCGCGGGCTGCCATGGCGCGGCGCGCAGTCCTGGCGGGGGTCAGGCCCCCTGCGGCGCGGCGCCCATGCGAGGGGCTGCCGCCGGCGAGACGCGCCCGGAGAAAAGTTTGGGCGGCGGGGGCGAGCGAGCGAGCCCGGCGGTGGCGGGAGGGGCCGGCGGGCGGGGCGCGGAGCAGCCGGGAGACACGGAGCCGAGCAGGGAGCGGCCGCGGGGCGGGAGCGGCGCTGCCTCCTGCCCCTCCCCGCCGCCGCCGCCGCAGCCGCCGCCAGGGGCCCCGGAGGGCGAGGTCGGGTCCTGAGGTTCCGTGCAGGCCAGGAAAGTGGGGGCGACCTGGAGAGCACGATGCCCAGGGTCGGTCCAGAGGGAACTCAAAGGCAGTGCGCTGCAGAAGACAGTGGAGGGTGGCGGGGTGGAAGAAGCAGCGAAATACTGGGGTTAAAGTTCAGATTTTGGACAGTTCGTTCCAGGACCTGGGCAATATTGATGGAGGGGGAAGACTTCAGACCTGCAACTGGCAGTGGGCATTCCTCTGCCATCTGCCCCTGCCCGGTGCCTCTTTTGCTCCTCACCACACCTTCTCCCAGGCTCCCACAATCCCAGGCCTCCTGCTTTGCAGCTTCACCCTTGATGCCTGGGAGTGGGGACAGTTTTTCCTCAGTTTACCCTTAGCCTAAACTTTGACTCTCTAGGGTATGGTGCTGTTCCTAGGTCAGGATTTCCCACTGAGATGCTCCAACTTGAGGCATTAAGTTAGGTTTTGGAGCAGGTGAGAAATGTGACTGAGGAAGCTGGTAGGAAAGAAAGCCTTAAAGAGTCATGGAAACACTGTACTCATTTCCTCCAGTCCTCTGCCTCTATTATAGCTAGCCAAACCCTTTTATGTCCTCTGATTCCACAGCAAGCTATGAGGAGAGCAGGACTTGGAATGTTACCCTTTAGTACAGAAGGGAGATTGAGACCAGAAAAAGACTGTGATTGCCCAAGAACACAGAGAGGGTCAGCAACAGAGGAGCCAAGGCCAGCATCTGAAAGTTGTCCCTGCCAGGGGGCTAAAAATTGACTGCGGGGCCAATTGTGGATTCCACAACTTTGTACTTTTCCCCTAGGTTCCCAGACAACTCAGACCCAGTCCTGGTCTCCATGAGGGCAGAGGCCCATTTGTCTGGGACACCCAGCCCTGTCAACCCTGGTTCAATGTAGACATCACTTACTATAACTTTGTAAGGTGATTAAAGTGCAAAGCAAGACCTCCCTAAACTGCCTGTCCCTAAATTCCCCCAGAGGCTCAGCTGGTATGAATCTGGGTCATCGCTGACCCTGGAGGTTCCAGCTGTTCCTGGGGTCCTGGGGAAACTCACTAGCTCTGTGCCAGCACTGTTTCCTAGTAACACCTTTTATTCAGATCAAGTATGCAATCCCAGAGCACCCATTCTAGCCCTTTGTTGGTCAGGGTCAAAGAAATGTGTTACAGGGTGAGCCTTGCAGAGTGTGATGTGCAGGGCCTCAGCCATGTGATAAAGTAAATGCATGGTGCAGGGCGAAGGGAGGAATGCAATGACTCCATTTTGGAAAAGGTGGTCAGAAGAATGCCGGTTAATCTTGCCCTGCATCAACTCTTTCAGCTATTCTTTCCAGTGCACAAAACTGTCAACTAAATTTGCAGGACCCTTTGTTCAAAAATTTAATATCCATGAATTTGGGCCCGGGGGTGTAACTGAAATAGTAGAGTGCTTGCTAGAATTCGAAAGGCTCTAACTTCTATCCCTAAAATTTACTAAGAAAAAACAAAAATTACTGAGATTTTCAATACTCCAGAAAGCTGAGGCAGGATGATCACAAATCTGAATCCAGCTGGGCATGTGGTACATGCCTGTAATCCCAGTGCTCAAGAGGGTTGCCACAAGTTTCAGGGCATCCTGGACTACATAATGAGTTCAAGGCCATCCTGAACCATATAATGAGACCCTGTCTCAAAAAAAAACAAAAACAAAAAACAAGCTCCAACCCAGCCCAGGCAACCTACTGTACAAAATTTAGTGAGACTTTAACTCAAAATTTGAAAAAGGGCTGGGGATGTAGCTCAGTGCAAAGGCCCTGAATTCCATTCCCAGTACCAAAATAAAAAATAGTAAAATATGGGGATGGGGATTTAGCTCAGCAGCATAAATGCCTGCCTTGCAAGCACACAGACCTGAGTTTGATCCCCAGTACCGATTAAAAAAAAAAAAGTAAAATAAAAAGAATTTCAAGAGAGTAATAGCAAAGCATCTGACCAAGCTGGGATCTTTTCTTTTCTTTTCTTTTCTTTTCTTTTGTGTGTGTGTGTGTGTGTGTGTATGTGTATGTGTATGTGTACCTAGAATCGAACTCAGGACTTCATGCTTGCCAGGCAGCTGCTGTGCTGCTAGACTATCCCTGGTCCATTTTTCTCCCCCTGGGGCCTTTCTGAGTACAGGGCCCCAAATGACTGCAGAGTACACAGACCTACAAAGTGTCACAATTTCTTGGGAGGCTCCTCTCAAACAAGAATCTCTAAAGGTCAATCCAGAGATTAGCACCCTAGATTTGGAGGGAAAGAAGGAGGGGGCTAAGGAAAGTTTCAGGATTGTATTTCCTTCACTACTCCTCAAACACCCAGACATCCTCACCTCATCTCAGGTTGGACCACCTCAAAACAGTAGCCCAGTTTTCCTTCTTATCCCTTGACCTAAGGACAGACATGCTTCTGAGACACTAGTCCTGGGAAGAGCTAGCCTGTGCCCCAGCTGCAGTCACATCCTGTCCCCTGGATTAATGATTGTTCAGCTCTGCTACCTTCCTTTGCTGGCTGTATAGAGCAGCCAAGGGAGCTGATTTCCCAGCAATCCCTGTGGGCAGGGCCCAAAGTCCAACCTGGAGCCAGGCTGTCAGCTGACCCAGCAGGAAGTTGCTGTCCTTGTGTCCCCAGGGAGGAACTAGCAATAACCAGGCTTGGGGAGCAGCCCAAGGGCCTACCAACCTTGCCCACTGTTTTAGGAAAGCCCAAGACCACACCAGTGTTGCCATCAAACAACCCCAAACAGCTGAGAAGACCTGCCTCACACAGGTATTAGCTCTGTCCCCTGCAGGGCCCAGCCTCCTCGCATACCTACACAGACACCACACTTTATAGCAGGCAGCCAGACCACTCCTTTCACAGGAAAGCTTGGAAAAGGAGCCTGAGGATGGGAGTACTGTGGCTTCTTTCCTTTCTTGGACCATTTGGAGGGGCTAGAATAGTGGTAAAGCGTGGGAGGCCAGCATTCCTGTGTTCCCTAATCCCCGGCTCCTGGCATCTGTGGCTACCCTCTTAACATTTCAGACAATCTCCCTGCTGAGGTCTTCTTTGATCCTCCCAGTAGCTCTTAGAATCAGACTCCAAGCCAAGGTCCCCCTACTTCCTCCACCCCTACTCGGGTGAGAGGTGAAATAATTTACTGGGGTATTAGTGGCATGTGGCCAAATGACAATGCAGTCTCATGGGCTCCCAGTTCCAAGTGCCAGCTTCTGGGAAGCAAAGGGAAAGGAGAGGAGAAGGCAAGGGAAAAGACAGAGGAAGCAGTAGAGGCTACTGTTGCTGCTCTGGGGACCAGGTGCATTTCTGCAAGGGTTTCTCCTGAACAACAGCTGTGTGTTCCAGGTTTCCAAAAAGACTGATCACAGATAATCAGTGAACCAAATGTCATTCTGTTCGCTGAACTCAATGCTTTCCTACATGGCTTTTAGGCCCATCTACTTGAGAGGCCTGAGAGAGGATCACTAAAGCCCATGAGTTTGAGATCAGCCTGAGCAACACAGTGTGACACTGTCTCAAAAAAATAAAATAAAAATCTCTGCTCACTTCAGTAGAACATACACTAAAATTGGAACAGTATAGAAAAGATTAGCATATCCCCTGCACAAGAATGATACCCAAATCCATGCAGTTTTCCATGTTTTTTAAAAATTTCTTTTAGCAGTGGAACTTCTTTTTTCCTTCCTCAAATAAAATATACCCCAAATCCTAACAGATAAAATGCATAAAAGCAATGTTTTATAAAGATAAGTTTAATTTATAAATCAAAATTTGACAACCTTTACTTACTATGAAGTAAATTAGGGTTGGGATCAGTGATGACATTTAGATGGAATGCAAACTTGAGACCCTGATTTTTGGGGGCAGGAGGGTAGTTATGGATTTAACTGAGTGCCAGAATTCAATTCGTTTCTACAGTGGTTTGTTTTGGTTAGTCCATAGTTAACAAATACTGAGTCTCATAGACAAGCAGAGGCAAATGGTTAAGAGCTTTCACAACTTGGTAGAAATGTTGGAAGTTTTATCCTGAGGTCTGTACAGAAACAAAACAAGTATAAAGTTGTCTGTCAAGGGCTTGGGATGTATCTCAGCATCAAGGCTCTGGATTCAATCTCCAGGTCCAGAAGAGCAAAACAAAACAAACCGTGGAACCAAGTCGTACAAGGAGGCACAAAAGGAGCCCTCCAAAGGTTAAAGCAGGAGGATCTCAAGTTTGAGTCCCGCCCGTGCAATTTAGTGACTTAGACCCTGTCTTAAAATAAAAAAATGAGGGATAGGAATGTAGCTCAGCTGGGCGTGGTGGCTCATGCCTGTAATCCCAGCACTCGGGAGGCTGAGGCAGGAGGATCATTGCGAGTTCGAGACCATCCTGGGCTACAAAGTGAACTCAAGTCCAGCCTGAACTGCATAGCGAGACCCTGTCTCAAAAAAGACCAAAAAAAAAAAAAAGGAATGTAGCTCAGTGCAAAGGCCCTGGGTTTAATCCTCAGCATGCACACAAAGCCCTGCAGCTAACCGGTTTCTTGCAGCAGCCTGTTTTTTTTTTTTTTGAACCAGGAGTCAAACTCAGGATCTCACAGTTGCCAGGTAGGTTCTGTGCTACTGAACTATATCCCTGGCCCCTTGTCTCGGTTTTGTCCCTGAATGTCCTTGGCAAGAAACTTATCTGGGCCGCAGTGTCCCCCATCCGAATCTGAACCTGTGATTTTACCTAAGAATGAGAACCTCTGAATGTGAGTGGAGGGAGGGTCCGTGCTCATATGCACAAGTCACATTAACTCATCCTTACCACTCATCCCATCCCAGCACTGGGCCCAGAGAGGGCCCTACAAAACCACTGAGCTGCCCAAGTGCGGAGGCAGAGGTGGGTTGCCATGGAGATATGCTTTGTTTCCTCAAATGTCTGACTGCAACTGACAAGCACAAAAGCTCAGCCAGATGGACACTGACCTAGGCTTAGAAAGCAGGGATTTCCTGACCCTGAGATGCAGTGGGACTGCTGTTCTCCAAGGAAGAGGGTTCAGCTCTTTTCTGAAACAGGAAGATGAGCTGTCCTGCCAGCTGGAAATGCTTCATGTCAGGGGCTGCTGGGAGAGGCTGTAGGTGTTTGCAAACACCCACTCTACCACTCCTGGGCAGCAGGGCTGGCCTTGTGCCCAAGGGCAGGACTACGAGGGAAACACCCATACTCAGGGCTTTCTGGAAGCTGGAGGAAGGATCAAAAAGCAGGCCCAGAGATTCCCTGCCTATGGTCAGAGGAAAACAGCTGAATGTGGATTCTTAGGGGCCCCTCACCCCATTCTCCCACTTACACAGGGGCATATACAAACACCTTGGGATGTGCAAGGCATGATGGTACATACCTATATTCCCAACATTCAGGGAGCTGAGGCAGGAGGGTCACCTTGAGTTTGAGGCTAGTGTGGGCTACATAGTGAATTCAAGACCAGCCTGAATTACATAGCGAGACCCTGTCTCAAAACAATGACAATAACAACAACAAAAACCCAAAAACACCTTGGGACACAAATGCAGATTGACATATTCACATACACATACACACTGATTTACATTGGCACATGAGATACATGGAGACAGTAAGACATAATAAACCCAGACACATTTAGATACTCATAAACACTCAGGTCTGTTAAGACAGTGATATCTAAACACATAAATGGACACTGAAATGCAAACTCAGATGCATACACATATAGCTAACACACAGCAACCCAGACACACACAAATGCACACATTCCCAGATCATGGATATCATAAGTACAAAAATAAGATATACAGATTCTCAGCAAGCCATAAAAGAGAGAGAGAGAGAGAGAGAGAGAGAGAGAGAGAGAGAGAGAGAGAGAGAGATCCAGATTGGTTACATAAACATAGACAGAAACAGTCATAAGTAAAAACACAGATCCAGGCAATGGAATGAAAAGGGAAGTAATACTTGGTGAGGGCCAATACTACAACAGGTAACGTGACAGAAGTTTATCTTTTGGATCTCTTAAAAATATTTCCAACAATCTATGGGGTTGGTACCATCATCCAGACTTTGTACAAAAATGATTATGCATTCGTGGGCTGGGGTTGTAGCTCAGTAAACTGGGTGTGTAGCTCAGTAATAATACACTTGCCTACCATGCACAAAGCCCTGGGTTCGATTCCCAGCACCCCCCACATGTTTATAAAAGGCTCAAATAATGCAGAAATAAATCATATAAAATGTAAAATTTCCTTTTCACACATAGCTTCTTCATGCTACTCTGGGCAACATCAATGTTAGTGTGTAGGGTCCACCCTTCTGGCCTTTCTCTGTGAGTTTTCAGACAAGAATGTAAAGATACTGCCAGTTTGGCTGAACACAGGGGCACATGCCTATGATCCCAGCACTTAGGAGGCTGAGGCAGGAGGATCGCTGTGAGTTCAAGACCAGCCTGGGGTACAAAGTGAGTTGAAGGCCAACCTGAACTGCATAGCGAGACCCTGTTTCAAAAAGACAAAAAAAATTTTTTTGATAAAAAGAGGGGGCATGGAGATGTAACTTAGTGTAAAGGTCATAGGTTGAATATCCAATAATGCGGGGGCGGGGGGGACCTGCCAGTTTGAACATTTGTCTTAAAACTGACTCAGAGGATGAGCTTTTGGAGCAAAGTCAAACAGCTAGTTAGTAGTAGAGACAGGATTTGGATTTAGCTGTAGCTCACTTCAGTGTGCTTTTTCTGCTGCCTCAGCCTGCAGACAACCACAAAGACACAAATGCACAAAGAGGAGGCCGGGACCTCTGGGCTGGAAAGGAACAGAAGCACCACAGCCTCTCTGCCTGCTGGATCCCTTTGAGCCCCAAGGTCTAACCCAAACCCTAGTCCCTTGGGTGCCTCTTCTGGCCAAAGGTGTCTCTCACCACTCCTGGTAAGGGATAGACATATTCCTGAGACAGCACTCTTTGAATCCCTGACTTACAGGTGAACATCAAGGAGGTGACTAAGTGATGACACATACACAGCCACAGTCCCAACCCATCAGCCAGGGCACCAACTTCCTCGATCTCCTAACTCTCCTCTCCGCCTCCTTTCATTTTCCACTGACCCCAAAAGGACCTTTTCTGAGGCTAAATCTGGACCTTGTTTTTCTGCTGCTTAAATCCTTTCCATTGTCTAAAGGATGAATCCCAGCCCTGCCCCACCTACTTTTTCTTTGAGACAGGGTCAAATTATGTAGTCCAGTCCAAATTATGCTGTCTTTGAATTTACTATATAATCTAGACTAGCCTCAAACTCATGGTGATCCTCTTGCCTCAGCCTTTTAAGTGCTGGGATGATAGGCCTGTGCTACCACACCCAACAAAACCTAGTCTCTTAGGTATGCACAATCCTTCCGTCTCCAGCCCAACGTTCACTTCTCCATTTCTTTTTTCTTTTTTTCCATTTCTTTATTGGCATGACATTTCTCTTCTTGGTAATCCCAGTTCACACCTTTTTGTCTTGTTGAATCTTCCAACCACAATCAAGGTCCTATCCCAGATGTTTGACATAATCATTTCCTCTAATTGTTTTGTTTTGTTTGAGACAGGGTCTCACTATGTAGTAACAGGTTGGCCTTGAGGTCACAGCAATCCTCCTGCCTCAGCCTCTCAAGTGCTGGGATTATAAGCATGCACCATCGTGTCTGACTCCTTCCCCTAATCTTACAACAGTCCCGAGGGGGTCACAACTATTTATTGTTCCCATTTTACAGAAGGTTAAGTGAAGATCTTTCCTCAAGGTCCACTAGACCACAGGCCCTGCAGACTAAGCACTGGGCTTTTTCAGCTCTGAGTGTATGGCACCAGCACACTGTGAGTGGGGGCCTCAGAGAATGGTTGTTGAGTGGGGTACCCATTTAACAACCTAAGAGGCAGAATGAGAAAAGATGGAAAAGTCATGCTGGGGGCTGGGGTGCTCTGGGAGGGTCCATGCTAGCTGGGGCTACCCCAGGAAGTCATGAAGCCAAGTCCCTTGGGACCTGCTGTGGCTGTCCCTGGGTTAGGGATTTCTGTGCAGATCCTGCTTAGGAAGCAGGCGTCCTCTGGCTCCTCCACATCTCCCTCCAGTTAGGATCCTCAGCCAATCTGTCATTAAATATTTAGTTTCCCACTCTGCTCAGCCTTGTGCTACGCACAGAAGGAGGGGACTGGAGAGGAGGGGACAGGGAACCATCTATAGTTAATGATCATTTACCGAGTATAACAGAATCCTCCCAGAGGCCCTGTAAGTTGAGTTCTCAGCTCTTTTTGTAGTTGGGAAAATGAAGTTCAGAGGGGAAAGACATTGGTTCTGGATCACACAGGCAGTGAGGCAGAATCCAGAGTCAGGTGTGTGTGTGTGTACCCTTCCCCTAGCGTCCTGTACCCACCCTCCACAATCCCTGATGCTGCGGGGCCTGGCTTGGAGGAGGCACAGAGAGGCCATCTTTGAGGTGAGGTGTGGCTGTGGCTGGAACACAGCCCGCCTGCTGTGGATTCTCTACAGTAACAACAGTTTGCCTTTATCCAGCACTTTCCCTTCCATTAGCTCATTTAGCCCTCTGCAGCTTCCCCACGGGTGCCTATTATTATCTGCATTTGACAGATGAGGGATGGAAGAAGCTCAGTGAGGTTAAGTGACCTTCCCAAGGTTGCACAGCCCATGCCCGACAGAGCAGGAGTAAACTTCCAGACCCTAAGTTTCCCCCAAAGGACTGGTTGTATAGCTCAGGTGTAGGGTGCTTGCCTAGCATGGGTAAGGTCCTAGCTTCAATTTTCAGAACAAACAAACTGAAAAAAAGAAGATCTTTCCTGAGTCTCTGCTGCCTGTAGTTCCATCTTCTCTAGCATCCATGATGCTGCCCCAAGGGAGCTCTGTAAAACACAAAGCCAGGATTCCGGTCCCTGCAGCCAAGGTTCCAGTCCCTGCCCACTTGTACCTCACACCACCATTCCATTGCCCATGGCCCATTCATGGCTCTCCCTTATTTGTCCACCTTTCAAACTCCTACTCAGCCTATAGGTGCCAAGGCACCTGTGACCTTGTCTAGGAAGACTCCCTTGGTTGACCCAGGCAGACGGACTTGCACTTTCTCTAAGCACACAGTGTCCTCCACACAAACCTTAAACAGAGCAATTATCTTACTATATTTAACTATTTATCTGTCACTCTCACCAGTTCCTTAAGGGCAAAGACAATGACTTTTCTAGTCTGTCTTCCCTTTGTGTAGCTGTGGATCCTCAGTAAGTGCTGTTGAATGAATGTACATTTATGAGGGCTGGGTCTGGCAGAAAATGATGGTGTATTAACAGAACTAGGGGCATCAAGAGAGGCTGATAAGCCAGGTATGGAGGGACACACCTATAATGGCAGCATTTGGGAGGCTTGAGGCAGGAGGATCGATGCAAGTTCGAGGCCAGCCTGGTCCAAAGTGAGGCCAGCCTGCACTGTATAGCAAGACCCTGTCTCAAAAAAAAAATAAAAAAGAAAAGAAAAAAAAATTCAATACAAAACAAGGGGGCGGGGTTGTCCTAGAGATGGAAGGGAGAAGGAAAACCAGCAGGGTGACAGCTGAGGCCAGAAAAGAGCTCCAGGAAGGGCCAGGTCAAAAGTGCCTGCTGTCCTGAAAGTTCAAGCTAGGTCGGGTGAGGGATTTGGCAGTGAGGAGGTGGCCTCACAAAGAGCAGGAGGACCAGAGCCTGAGGGGTAGGAGGGAAGAAGTCCAGGCAGGGACTGGGAAGCAAGGGAGGGGAGAGAGGGAGAAGGCAGCCCCTGGTGAGTGCATGGCCCGGGAGGGCAGGGCAGATGGCTTGGCTGGTCTGGAATTGTCAAGGTTGGGTGTGAGCAGATGGGAGCTGGAAGGGGTGAGCTTTGGAGCTTTTTAGACTGAGTATAGTAGATGCATAAGGACCTCAGTTTCTTTGGAGAGCATTCATGCTGCTTCTGTCCTACCCTCCAGGCCAAGCCACAGTGTTCTCATTCTTCTTGTCTTGCCTTCCATTACCCCCAGCACGTGGCTCCCCTGAGGCTGCTCAAGACCAGCCACCCACAAGCCCAGTATGCTGTCTCACCCTCCCTGGCCCGCCTGGTAAGACAGGCAGGGAGGAGCTGCCAGACAGGAAGGTGCTGAGTCACTCAGGGGCACATCTGGTCTCAGAGCTTGATACCCAGCTGGAAGGGGCAGGAAGAAAGAGGGCGCCTCCCCACATCCCACTCTCCTGGCCAGGCTAGGCTACTGCCAGCTGTGGGGGGCATGCTGGGAGGGAAGCCTCAGTTGAGCCACTGTACCCACCCCAGCTGGGGTCCCTCCTGCGATTGCCATCCATGTTTGGACAGCCCTGGGACACAGGGCTGAAGGCCTCTACTCCATAGTTCAGTTAACTCACAAGACTGACTTGCACGAGGTCACCAGATTTGGAGAGCTGGCTCATTGGTGTCGCTTTCCATGTTCTGGGCACATAGGAGGAAGTGGTCTTTACAGACAGTGGGCAAATGTGCTGGGGGTCTTAGGCAGGCTGAGGAGCTGGGTGGGTGGAGCACCAGGCCCAGGCTTCTGCCCAGATGGCCCTTCCCACAGTCCCAGCAGAGAGAGGCTGCCCCTTAACCCCAGCCTTCTATCCTCTATCGCTGGCTCTGCTTTGAGGCACCCGCCCTATTCCTCAGCTTCTTTCCTCCTCTCTCCACCCTTGCGTGCTGAGAGGGGCCTTGGCATGCGGTGTTTTGCCCTTGTGCACCCTGCAGGACACAGTGTCCCATTGTCCTGAGTGGAGAAAACTGTCCAGGTCCTGGGGAAGGTGCATGCCAAGGCCTCTGATTTCTCTCCAAGCTGCTCAGCCGCCTTCTCTGAGGAACTGGCTGTTTTTTCACACAATGTCCAATATGAGACTGAGCGAGTTGCCACCTTCCTCGCAGTATGGGTTGTCCCACTTATATTGTACCAAAGAACCTGCAAGCCTATGCATCATTTTTTCATAGACCATCCTTGAATTTTTTTTTTTTTTTCATCTTTTTGAGACAGGGTCTCACTATACAGTTCAGGCTGGCTGACCTTGGGCTCACTTTGTAACCCAGGCTGGTCTTGAACTTGCAACGATCTGCCTCCCTCAGCCTCCCGAGTGCTGGGATTATAGGAGTGTGCCACCATGCCCGGCTGAAATGTTAAGTTTTAATTGATTTAATTGTATATAGTATGACTACATGCACATCTGTGCTACTTGTTACATTGGAACTTTGTGTGTGTGTGTGTGTGTGTGTGTGTGTGTGTGTGTGTGTGTGTGTCTCTTTGAGACAGGGTTTCATGCAATTCAGGTTGGCCTTGAGCTCACTTTGTAGCCCAGGCTGGTCTCAAATTTGCAATGATCCTCCTGCCTCAGCCTCCCAAGTATTGAGCCACCATGCGCAGTTTGTAACAAATTTCTAAAACTTCTCAGAGTCTTGGTTTTCTCTTTAAAATAAGAATAATGGCTGGGTGTGGTGGTACACACCTGGAATCTCAGCACTCAGGAGGCTGAGGCAGGAGGATTGTTGCAGTTTTAAGGCCAAACTGGGTTACAGAATGAGTTCAAGACCAGACTAAACTACATAGAGATCCTGTCTCAAAAATCCAAAAAATAAATAAAATGAAAATGATTATTGTTATCCACATTCTCCACTAGTTAAAAAAAAAAATGAGAGTGACAATAATAATATCACTTCCTTCCCAGAGTGGTTCTCAAATTGATTTAGATAATGCTTAAAGTAGGTACCACACAATGTTTAAGATAAAGGAGAGGGGGCTGGGGATTTAGCTCAGCGGCCTAAGTGCCTACCTCACAAGCACAAGGTCATGAGTTCAATCCCCAATACCAAAAAAAAAAAAAAAGATAAAGGGGAAACTTTTTTTTTTTTTTTTTTTGTACTGGGGATCAAACTTATGACCTTGCACTTGCCAGGCAGGTGTTTATCCTGCTGAGCCAAATCCCCAGCCTCAAGGGAAACTAATATTATTTAGGGCTTTCTTTCTTTTTTTGTACCAGTGATCGAACTCATGACCTCATGCTTTCCAGGCAAGCGCTTATGCTACTAAGCTAAATGCCAAGCTCAAGGGAATGAATGAATGAATTCATGTTTAGCTAGGCATGGTGGTGCATAGTTCCTCCCAGCAGTCTGGAAGACTAAGGTAGGAAGATCCCAGATTCAAGCCTAGCCTAGGAAATTTAACAAAACAATGTCATAAAATAAATAAAATAAAAACAGCTGGGGATGTAGTTTAGTGTGGAGGTCCTGGGTTTAGCCTCCCAAAACACTGGGGAAGGAAAACAGAAGAGGAGAAGAGAGGAGAAGAAAGG
Source organism: Hydrochoerus hydrochaeris (assembly GCA_004027455.1). Taxonomy (NCBI): domain Eukaryota; kingdom Metazoa; phylum Chordata; class Mammalia; order Rodentia; family Hydrochaeridae; genus Hydrochoerus; species Hydrochoerus hydrochaeris. The sequence continues at coordinate 12,759 of PVLA01002370.1, read as the reverse complement.
TGAGAAAGGAGAGAAGAGAGGAGGGGAGGGGAGGGAAGGGGAGGGGAGGGGAGGGGAGAGAAAAAAGGAAAGAAAAGAAAAGATCATCCTCAAAAAGAATTTTGGGGGTTGGGGATTTAGTTCAGTGGCATAAGTACCTGCCTTGCAAGCAAGCAGTCATGAGTTCGATCCCCGGTACTGATTAAAAAAAAAAGGAATTTTGGGAAATGTAGGAAAGAACAAAGTTGTAAAGAACACGTATAATTCTATCAGAATTACTTTTCTATAATGATTTCTTACTCAGAGAGGAATTAATCCTTTGTCACCAGAGGATTGATCCATGAAGTAGAGAAAGGGCTGATCTGCTCTGGGCCTCAGTTTCCCTGTCTGGAAAGAGTTGAGTCAAGTGCGACAGCATATGCCTATAATCCCAGAACTCTGGGAAGCTGAGGCAGTAGGATCACAAGTTTGAGCCAAACCTGGGTAATTTAGCAGGACTCTGTCAAGATGGATATGCCAGCATACCCCTATAATCCCAGCACTGGAGAGGCTGAGGTAGGAGGATTGCCACAAGTTTGAAGCTACTGTGGGCTTCCCAGTGAGTTCAAGATCAGCCTGAACACATGGCAAGGCCTCTTCTCGGGGGAAAAAAGAACTAAAATAAAAAATTTTAAAAAGGTCTGGGGATAGCATCTCAATGTGATGGGCCTAGGTTCAATCTCCAATATCAAAAGAAAGAATAGAAAGAAGGAAGGAGGGATGGGAAGGGGAGGGGAAAGGAAGAGAGGAAAGGAGAGAAAGAGTGCTAGGGAAGAGATACAGATTTAATCTAATCTCACATGCTAGGACTGGGCCTGTGGCTTGCTGGTAGCATGTGTTGATACCCTGGATTCCACTCTCCCATCACCAGGAAACAACCCCCTTCCGTCGTTGTTAGATATAATCTCACATGCCAACTGCCACCTCGAATAAACTGGCTCCGCGCTTGGAGGCAAAGAATGCCGAGATCTATTAGTCATGTCTACCATGGTTGGAGAAAGGCAGCGATGTATACACTGTGTTGTATGAAGCCTAAGGAACTCTGTGAACCTCTCCAGTTTCAACATTCCAAGAACCTTTTCTTCCTTTCATTCTACTCCCTGTTCCAGATTCTGGATTTCCCTGGGGAATGGGAAGCAAATCCTTGCTTGTTTTTCTACCCTGGTGCTGTCCTGAGTGTACTTCCAGGCTATGAGACTCAAACCAGCTCCTGGTCCACATTCTGCATGGTTGAACCTTTATAGCGGAGCCTGCCCAAAGTGCTCAACAAGTCAGATGCCAACCAGGGTGGTGGACCTTGGTAGCCAAGGAGGGAATAGAGCTTGGGTGTTTGTTTGTTTGTTTGTTTCTCACTGAAAAGGAAATATACAAAAGTATGCATTGAAGCTGTTCCTCAGCGGCCCAGGCTTGTTTTGACTGTGAAATGATCCCTTGCAAATGAGCCAGTTGTTTGGGGAATAGAACCTCAAGCCAACCAGAATGGATGGAGCCAGTGTCCAGACCCTCCCCACAGGTGAGACAGGTGGCACCTGAACGTTGCAATTGAAGGATGCCCCAGCTTTGGTGTCCAGCTCTGCAGTAGGGGAGAACCAGTAATAGAGGTGGGGCCTTAGTGATAAGGAAGGTGCTAGAAAGGAGTCCAAGGGACGGAGCCCGTGGAAAGGGGAGAAGTCACAAGGTCAAATCTTGTATTCATCCACTGGCTCTTGCCTGGCCTTAGGTATTGGAGGTGCCAACCCGGTACCCACCCTTTTCCTCCAGCCAGTCTGAAGGCTGAGCTGAGGCTGAGTGGGGACATCACTGAGGTCCTGGAGAGGACCCCCTTGATTCCCAGGATTCTAAATACTTTCCTGGAGGTGGTTTCTAGCCCAAGAGACTCCAGAGATAAGAGAAGCCTTTTGGGAAATGAGAAAACTTGGGCAGATGGGGATGTGGCTCTGTGGTAGAGCACCTGCCTAGCATGTGTGGGGCTCTGGGTGCAACTCCCCACACCAAGAAAACAACAACAACAGTAGAAACTGTGGAAAGGCCCAGGCCAGGCCTCCCCCTCCCTGGCTCCCAGGCCCTGGGAACACACAGTTCTTTTGTTTTGAATTTTGTTGGCACCAAAAATCAAACTCAGGGCTTTGCAGTTGCCAGGCAGGCACTGTGCTGCTGAGGTACATCCCAAACCCGACCACATGGTTTGATCCTGTAGACTGGCTGGCTGGCCTGTCAGTCACAGGTCTCCTGTTACTACTCAGCTGTGTGCCTGGCCAAGCACCTCAGAGTCGAGCTAAGTGGAGGTGGTGATGAAGGCTCTGGCCCCTGAGCCGGGGTAGGGAGGGATCATCACTTTGTTCCACAGCCTTCTCTGCCCCTTGGTCTTACTTTAAGCCTTCGCTGAGCCCCATCCTCTAACCAAGTCGCATCCTCTCACTGAGCTCCAGCCCTTCACAGAGTCCCATCCTCTATTTCCTTATCTCTCTCATGGACCAACTGTAATCCCAGCACTCGAGAGGCTGAGACAGGAGGATAGACAGCCTTGATGTTAGTAACCTCCGTTTCCCAGATGGCATTCGGCAGTCAGTCCTGCCACAGCTACACCAGCCACATCCTCGCCTCCCCTCTGTCGCACAGGTCCTGAGGTGGAGGAGCTTGAGGTAAAGGGATTGATTGATGAGGGCCTGGGAGGAGTCCCCAGCTGAAGGCTGTGTGGCAGGTGCCTTGGTGGCTTCTGAGAAGATGCTGTTGCCCGAGACAGCTCCCTCCACCTGCCAGGACTGGAGCCAGGGACCAGAGTCCAGCACAGGCCTGGCGCCACCTAGTCCCTTTAACAAGAGTTGCACTGTGTACGCCCTCCACCCCCACCCCATCCTCAGGCCAGGCCAGGGTCAGGCGAGGCCACCCATGGAGCCGGAAGCAGGACACCCAGGCAGTGAGGGCACAGGGGAGAGAGGCTGTGAGACCCAGGGTCGGGAACACTGCAGTGGGCTGCAGACAGAGAAGCTGTGTGCTTGCGTCCCTGCATCTGGGGTGGCCAGAGAGCTCCATGTGCCCCTGGTGTCTCCAGGACACACAGATGTACACCCTTGTGAGAGACCAAGGCCAAGCAAGGGCAGGGACATTCAGGCTGACACTGAACCTGGGCCCTCAGACCACGACTCAGGAATCACAGGCCCTGCTGCACCGCTGTAGCCTTCAGCAGAGTCCCGGGGCTCCTTGGCTGACTGCATTCTTTGTCCATCAACAGCCTCTGCGAGTCCAGAGAGCCCTGCGTCAGATACCAGGGCAAAGAGATGAAATGGTATTTGGTGCGGGCTGGGCTGAGAATCAAACATCCATTCCCCCCACCCCCGTTAACAAGTGGAAGCCAGAGATCTGAGCCTCTCTTGCGAGGTTGACTATATGCAATATAGCAAATAAGGGGGACTTCCTTCTACCATCTCTTTGAGGGCAAATATTTTTATCACTGTTTTGCTTTGTTCTGATTAATGGTATTACTGTATTCAATATTCTGTTTTGATAATTCTGTATTTCCTTTGATTTTGCTATACCTGATTGAAAGAACAACTATTGTGATGAAAACAGGATATACTACGGTACCTATTACTGTTAACCTGGGTAACCTGCTGTAAAGTTCTGCACCAATTTCACTGCACTGCCTCATTTGGCTTTGTTCCATCTTGTTCTGTTGTATTTTACTACCTTCAAAATAAAAAAACAAAAATAAATAAAAGAGATGAGACGGTATTGACTCCTTCAGGCAGCTGAAATCAAGGGCTGTCCCAGTGGTTCATGGTCTGTGTGTCTGCTTTGGCCATATCCTTTCTGAGGGTTACTTAGGTCACCATATCCTGAACCCAGTTACCCTACTACTAACTGCACTGTAAGTGGCCTGACCCCCAGCCTGGCCCTCTCTCAGCTGGCTCCCCTCTGGGAATCAGATTCCCTGAGCTCAGTGGATCCTCTCCTGGCAAGAGAGCAGGGGCCCTTGTGATCAAAAGGCAGCAAGCACCTGGGCAGAGGCCCCTAGGCAGGCAGGACCTGTAGGAAGAACAGAGGCAAAGAAAGGCCTAGCACCATGGGGTGCTGGACTTAAAGATGAAATCCAAGCCCAGCTTTTGTAGCTGGGTATAATACATCTAATTTAGGAGATTGAGACACGAGGATTACATTTTTTTTTCAATTAATTTTTTTTTTTTTGGAGACAGGGTCTTGCTATGTAGTTCAGACTGAGCTTGAGTTCCCTATGTAGCCCAGACTGGCCTTAAACTCATGGTGATCCTCCTGCCTCAGCCTCCAAAGTACTGACATTACAAGTGTGCTCCACCATGCCTGGCTTTATTATTTATTTATTTATTTATTTTAATTTTTGAGACAGGGTTTCACTATGTAATTCAGGCTGGCCTCAAACTCATTTTGTAGCTCAGGCAGCCTTGAACTCACAGCGACTCTCCTGCCTCAGCTTCCCAAATGCTGGGATTACAAGTGTGTACCACCATGCCCATTTTGGCTTTAATTTTTTGAGTACGGAGCCAGGGATTTAGCTCAGTGGCATAAGCATCTGCCTGGCAAGCACGTGGTCATGAGTTCGATCCCCGGTACAAAAAAAAAAAAGACATATGAGTTTTTTGAGTACATACTTATAGTAGATAATGATCATACTCCTCCTATGGGGTTGGTACATGTACATAACACATCTCAATTCTGTTTTCATCCCAGTCCCCTCTCCCCTCTCTTCCCTCCTTCCATCTCTTGCCCCTATTTTCTTTTGCAAAAGATCTATCTCCCTGTTTCCTATTATCTATACTTTACTTTGCTCTTCAATTTATTTATACTTTGGGTTTCTCATGCAAGAGAAACCAGGAAAGGCAGAGTGGGGCATGCCAACAATCCTAGTCCAGCCTGAACAATACAGTGTTTAACCCAGGTACATGAGACTGAGCTCAACAGGCCTATCCCTTACTTTTCTACTATAAGTTTGTACTTTAGCATAATAGTAGCTGGCTGTACATCACAGTACCTTTCCCTGAACAATATAGGAAACAATCCATGTGTTTATCCACTTGGTTGATGAAAGGCAAGTTGTGTGCATATGTGCAAAAGTGGGGAAATAAACCAGGTGTGGTGGCTCACGCCTGTAATCTCAGCATTCGGGAGGCTGAGGCAGGAGGATTGTTGCAAGTTCGAGACCAGCCTGGGCTACAAAGTGAGCTCAAGGCCAGCCTGAACTGCATAGCGAGACCCTGTCTCAAAAAGACAAAAAAAAAAAAGTGGAGAAATGGGATTTTTACCCATCTTTTGTTCCATGTAACTGTGTTTTGTATATTTTTACCCAAGCATCACAGAAGGGTACAATAGACCCACACCCCTCCAGGATTTATCTTTTTTGGTTTTGCTTTGTTTTGTTTTTTGTTTTTGGTACTAGGGATCAAACTCACGACCTTACGCTTGCCAGGCAGGTGCTTAAGCCACTGAGCTAAATCCCCAACCCCTGGATTTGTTTTTTTTTTTTTTTAAAGGTTTTCTTTTGATTTTTCAGCTAGAAGTAGCCCAATTCAGTACAATGGCACATGAAAAATGAGATTTGCAAGTTTTGGAGGAGGTCAAAAGTGAATCATCAGATTACTCATGCATGGATGATGAAGATGATCCATTGTGGTAAAATGCATGTTTTCATAACAGAAGAGTGGTGTGGGTGGATGATGATGATGATGATGATGATAGTGACTTTGACCCTGGCCATGTGAGCCAAAGTTCCTATGACAATGAAATGGAGCAAGAATTGACTGATACAGCACAGGGAATACAGACCTCCTTGATTCAGATGGTGAAGAAAACAGCAATGTGAGTATATATTGGACTAGTCAAAATGTTGCAAAATGGCCACTCAACCAAGTGAAACAATTCAATATTAGAACTAGGTCCAAAATTACAGTGAGGGTCTTGGTAGGGGTGAAATGCATTGGACAGAATGGCAGCACGTCCATTCAATGTTGGAGATTGTAGTAGATGAAATACTATAGGATGCTGTGAAATACACAAAGGCTGAAATGCTTGTAAAATGTTCTGTATACCCCAATAGCCATACTTAAAAATGTGTTTATTATGTTTTTAGTTTTGGGGATTTTTTGAGATGGGGTCTTCCTATATAGCACAGGGTCTTACTATATACAGTACAGGCTGGACTTGAACTCACTTATGTAGCCCAGGCTAGCCTTAAACTCCCAGCAATCCTTCTGCCTCAGCTTCCTGAGTATAAAAATATATTTATTATGATACCTCACTAGCTGAACTGAAAGTATTCATAGGTTTTCTATACTTAACAGGGATTTCTCATGGTGACTTCAAGAATGCGAAAGACTTATAGAAAGCCATGGGTCAAAATATAGCATAAAAATTTATGCCCTTGTAGATGCAAAGACTTACTATGTTTTCAAATTAGAAATTTATCCTGGAACTCAGCCATCAGGTCCTTATTCATATAGTAAAAAACAGAATGATGCTGTGAACAGACTTGTTGCTCCTATCTCCCAAACTAATCAAATGTGACATTGAACAATTGGTTTTTCAGTTTCCAGTTGATGATACATTTGCTAACAGAGCTCAAGTTGATTTGGGTAGGAAATTTATGCAGGAACAAAGCAGAAATTCCAAATGAAGTGTTGCAATTTCAAAACAGAAACTTGTATAGTACAATCGTTGGATTTCAGAAAGATATAATATTGGCTTCTTATATGGCAAAGAAAAATAAACTGGTACTGCTGATGTCAACACTGCACATATGCTATCAGTGTAAGCAGTATTATTTTTTTTTTTTAATCAGTACCAGGGATTGAACTCACAACCGCATCCTTGCAAGGTAGGTGCTTATGCCACTGAGCTAAATCTCCAGCCCCAAGCAGTACTTGTGTATGGAACATGCTGTTGTCACGTGTGCAGACTGCCTGAGGTGTGATAATTGAAGTAAAGATTTTTTTTTTTTTGGTAAAATGCTACATAGTTCACATAAGAATTTATCTGTGTCATTCTTTTTTACACTTTGGTACATCAAAAAACAGTCAATGTTGGAAATTTTTGATGCTTTTTTATAAACAAAAAAAATTTAAAACTTAGTGTTTTATTTTTCTGATATTTTTTCCTATTAAATATTTATTGTTTGCTGGGAGTGGTAGCACACGCCTGTAATCCCAGCACTTGGGAGGCTGAGGCAGGAGGACCATTGCAAGTTCAAAACCAGCCTGAGCTACAAAGTGAGTTCAAGGCCAGCCTGAACTACATAGTGAGACCCTGTCTCAAAAAGACCAAAAAAAGCAGGGGCGGGGGGGAAATAAGGGAAATGGCTGCTGCTGTTGAACAAGGCAGAACTGCTGGAAGAATAAGGTGAGGAGGATCCAGCCTGTCCTTGTGGCCCTGCTGACCCCTGCCCCATGCTCATTTCTTCAATCTCTGCCCCAAGGGTGGCAGCAGTTCTGCTCTGAAAGAGGAGCCTGCAGGGGACAGAGGTCAGTGGAATTTCAGACTCTTGTGACCAGCGGTGGGGTGGTTGCTCAAGCCTGAGCCCACTTAGTCATGTTTTTCCCCAACCCAGCCCTCCTGTCCAGGGACCTGAGGGCACAGGGAGTGGACTCTGGTTAGAACAGGAAGCCCTGCAGGAGTGTCATTGGGACTCATGTGAGACTGTGTAGCCTGGGAGACACACAGACACATTCACACACTCGGGTATTCTTAGGGCATTCACAGCCAGTCACAGACACACTGGCTCACTGGGAGAGCACTCACCGGCCATCTCCACAGGTTCCCACTCAGTGTGTCCAAGCAAAAGCACACACACTGTGTTTTTAGTCACAACACTCCAGTACACGATATCCATGTAGACAAGAGGGGAAACACAAAGACCTTCTCACTTGAACACTCAAGGCCATTCAGACAGATCTGTTCTCTTGCACACCCAGGGACACCTGTAAGACAAAGAAGTCTCAGAGTTAGTCACACATCCTTACACAAGTCAAACCTGTACAGTTAAGACATGTGCCTATTTTTTGCACACTCCTGTCCACTCTGGAACACTCACAGGCTCCCTTCTAGACACACAGGACTAGTTGAATCAGACACACACATACACACAGACAAATCCATCCTCTTCACTGGGAGCCAGCCAACTAGACAGGCTCTTTCTCTCCACCCACTTCCCACAGTCCTCTGGGGCTTCTTCTGCTTCTTTCCAGAGCCAGGGGAGGGAATTGGGGCGGGGCTCATCCTGCTGATGTGGCAAAGGGCTCACCTGCATCGTGGGCCACACCCTCTCCTGGGAAAGGCTTAAAGGAGCAGGACTTGCAGTGCTGACGTCACCTGGTCTGTGCCCTTGTTTCTCAGATAAGGATAGCGAGGTCCAGACAAAGGTCAGATGGAGAATGGGGTTTGAACCCAGGACTCTAGTGCCCGAGGTGGGTGTGGTGGTGCTCATGCTGGAAACCTGGAAGCTGGGACCCAGGCGCATCTCCTGCCCTGGTTGGCTGCCCCACACCTGCTCCTCTGCTAGCCACCTAATCTCCCACACAGGTGCTCCCACTGTCTGGCAGTCCTAGCTCCAGAACCAGCACCATCCCGGCTCCACAGCAGAAACTTGGGTGTCCCCTGCCACACCTCTCTCCCTGTTGAATTTGTTTTCTAATGTTTCTCAAAGCTGGGTGGGAAGTGGCCCATGTAGTGGGCAGCTCTGCTAGGCTCCTCCTTGGCCACATGACTTAGGAAAGTCCCTCCTCCTCTCCAAGCCTAATTGCCTCATCTATAAAAGGGGTGAGGAACACACCTACCTCACAGGATTGATGAATTAAGTGACATGCTAGAGGCAGGTGAAGGAATCTAGTTGTTGCTGGGACAGACTTAGATGGGCCAAGTCACCTTGCGGGATCCCCTCCCATCCTGCTGTCTCCTCGAGGTCCTGCAGGAGCAGCCTCTTGCTGCATGGTTTGCTGCTGCTGCTGCTGCTTCCAGGCCTTGGCAGCTCAGTCCAGTCCTGATCCTGCATCATGGTGGAAGCAGGCTCTGGGTAATGGGCAAGTGGGAGGGATGGAGAGGGTCAAGGAGACACAACTGTCCCCATGGAAGTTGCCAGTCTCCTGTGGAGACTCACCTCAGCTCTGCTCCTGGAGCACTTGACTTGATTAACTTAATTACAATATGGTATGGTAGTTCTAGAGATCAAACCTGGGCCCTTGCCCATGCTAGGCAAGCAAATACTCTATCCATGAGCTACAGCCCAGCTTGAGAACTGGCTCATTCAGGGGCCAGTTTGATTCATGGGCTCCAGGGCTGGAGAGATACAGCTGCCCTTCTGATACAGGAGACAGCCCCACCCAAGGGCTACTGCGATCTTAGGAAGATGGGCCCAGATCCAGGCCCACAAACTAGTTTGGAATAATCAGTATAATCCTTCCCCTGGGTTTCCCATCTGACAGGCAATTCGCCCTCTCCCAGGGGCTACCAGGCTGGATACATACGGCTTATTCTCCAGGATCATGAGTCACAGAGTGAACACACATAGACAGAGAGGCTCCCAGACACACAGTGAGAGGAGCCCAGATGAGGTCAGCTTTGTGCCTGTTGTTGTGACCATCTGTGACTTTGCTGCATGTGTGTCAGTGTGCCTGACTGCGGTGACTGTCTGGGGCTCCATCTGTGTGACTGTGTGCATGGTCTGAGCTGAGGCTGATGGAGGTCGTAGGAAGTGGCCCAGAGGAGTAGTATCTTCATCTTACTTTCAATTGCTGCAACAATACCATGGGCTGGGTAATTTACAAAGAACAGAAGTTCTGGCCAGGCATGGTGGTGCACGCCTGTGATCTCAGCACTCGGGAGGGTGAAGTGGGAGAATTGTTGTGAGTTCAAGGTCTGCCTGGGCTACATAGTGAGTTTGAAGACACAGAAAGACCATGTCTCAGAAAAAGAAGGAGGAGGAGGAGTTTTGGAGGCTGGGAAGCTGAAGTGCATAGTGCCTGGCAAGGGCCTTCTTGCTGCATGCATGTTAGGATGGTGGAAGGCATCGTGTGAGGAGACAGAGCAAGCCTGCTATCTCTGCAACATATGAGCTTTTGCTGCATTTTGTTTTTCCCAAACCAAGGACTGGACTGAGGGTGCTATACCAATGAACTACAGTCCTTCCTTGTTTTTATTATTTATTTATTTAGGTTTTTTCTGAGGTAGATTCTCTTATATACTTGAGGCTGGCCTTGAATGCACTATATAGCCCAGATGGGCCTCAAACTCATAGTGATCCTCCTGCCTCAGCTTCCCAAGTGCTGGGATTACAAGCACGTGCCACCATTCTTGGCTTATTTTTATTTTGAGACAAGGTATGGCTAAATTCCCCTAGTGGGACTCAAACTTACAATCCGCCTTGCCTATGCCTCCCTCATTGCTGAGATTGCAGGCATGTGGCACCCCATGTAGATTTTTGCTTTATGTTGAGACAGGGCCTGGCTAAGTTTCTGAGTATGGCCTTGAACTTTTGATCGTGGCTCAGTTTCCTGAATAGCTGGGATTATAGGTGTATCCTACCATGTCCAGTTCCCACATGCAAGCTTTTGGGGAACACATTCAAATCATAGCAGGTATAATCACTCAGGCCTGAGATATGCATTAGTGTGAGCATGTGTGTGTGCGGTACTGGAGGTTAAACCTAGGGCCTTCACTCTGAGCTACATCCTCAGCCTATTTATGTATTTGTTTATTTAGAGATAGGCCTCCCTATGTAGTGCAGGCTTGAACTACATAGCCCAGGGTGGCTTCAAACTTGAAGTGATCCTCCTGCCTCTGCCTCCCCAGTGCTAGAATTACAGGCCTGTGCCACCATGCCCACCAGATATACATTTTTTGAATGTTCACTCTGCTAAAGTCATGGCGTACCATGTAGCCCTCAACAGATGAACTACCTATTCTGCAGACTATCACCGTATCAGGGAAGCTCTGCACTAAATGCATCCCCTATGCTGCAGACTGTTTATAGGAAGCACGGGGACCTCAGGAACAAAGAGGAGGGGCTTCCTGGGAGAGGCGATGTTTAAGCTGTGTCCTCAGTGACAGCCTTCAGGGCTGGGGGAAGCTGGATCAGGCAGAGAATGGCCTGTGCAAAGCCTGTGGACCTGGGGAGAGAGCACCCAGGAGAGGTTTTCTGGTGAAGGTGTAGAGTTCCAGTCTAGGAGGGTGACGGCCAGGGACATTTTCAGACCTAAACCTGCCCCTGAGTGGGGGATTAGAGGTTGAGCTCCTGGACTGGCCTGTGACTGGAGAGAGCGCACTTCCTGAGCTAGGAGAAGGCCCCCAGCAAACCTCTTCTAAAGAAGGAATTAATCAGTGCTCCCTTGCTGGGTGGGGGCCAACCTCACAATGAATGAATGCACCTATTCCAAGTTGTTCTCCCAGAACCCCTTTAGTCCTTTCAAGACCTGCAGTATAGCCTGGAACAGCGGTGCATGATATGTGTAATACCATGCGTAATGGGAGGCTGAGGCAGGAGGATTGTAAGCTGAAACCCAGCCAGGGCAATTTAGCAATTTAGTGAGACCCTGCCTCAAAATATAAAAAGCCTACGGATGTAACTCCCTGAGACCCTGGTTTCAAGCCCTAGAACTGCCAGAGTAATGCATTATTACTGCATTTTCTATTTTATTTTATTTTATTTTATATTTTTGTCCTTTTGAGACAGGGTCTCACTATGCAGTTCAGACTGGCCTTGAGCTAGCTCACTTTGTAGTCCAGGCTGGCCTCGAACTCACGATGATCCTCCTGCCTCAGCCTCCCGAGTGCTGGGATTAACAGGTGTGAGCCACCACACCTGGTGGCATTTCCCATTTTAAAGCTCAGAGATGCCCCAGTACAGAGCACAACAGGAGAGTGTGGGGTCTGGAGTCTAACCCCGCGTGTGGCCCCAGTGGTCAAAACAAACAAGACAAAACAAAACAAAACAAAACAAAACAAAACAACTACCACCACCACCAAGCAGGTGGGTCTGGAGCTGATACTTTATTGTTATTATTAATTATCACTGTGATGCCAAAGAATAGCCTTCATTCAGCTCCGATTTAGCTCAGTGGTAGACATTCAGCTCCAGCCCAGCCTCCCCGCGGTCCGCACACCATGCTCTGCAGTTCTGAAAACTGAGAGCCCAGCCAGCTCAGGAGGCCTGAAAGAGAAGCACGGTCCCGGGAGCGCGGGGTCAGTGCGGTGGCGCCCCCTGGAGGCTTTGCTCGGCACTGCCAAGAGCCCGCCGGTGGAGCGGCAGTCTCGGGGTGGGGGTGGGGAGACAATAGAATATATTTATCGGTGCTTCAGGCACACTGGGCCAGGCGCTGGGTGCGCCCCACCGCGTTTTCTTATTTAGCGCCCACCTCGTTTCCAGAGGCAGAGCCCGAGGTTCAGAAGGCGCAGTAATTTACCCAGAGACACAAAACAAGCTCTAGAGAGCCTGGGCCCCAGAGGAGGGGAGGCCTACTGAATCCCCTCTAGACTGGCAGAAATCTGTGGAGGTCAGGAATAATGATAATGATGCTTCACTCGTGGAGATTATGCACTGAATTTTGGGCACCATCATTTTCTGCCTGCATTACTCTTGGTCAACAAAATAGCTTGCCATGCTGGGCATAGTTGTGCACACCTGTGATCCCAGCACTTGAGAGGCTGAGACAGGAGGATTGCTGTGAGTTTGAGGCTACTGGGCTACATAGTAAGACTCTCTCTCTCAACAAAACAAAACAACAT